>JALPQI010002792.1:0-103484 GCA_025490895.1 Thaumatotibia leucotreta | reverse complement strand
ACAGCTGCTATATACAGCCTCCGTAGCCTAGTTGGTGCTGGAACAGCTTGTGGACCGTAATCTCTGAGCTCGGCGTGCCACATCATTTAATATCGCTTCTCCGCTCTCTTTATATCAACAACCGGGGAATAGTGAAAGTGGATCAAGCCTCTCAAAACCTTTCACTTTTGGTAAGGGTGTGAGACAGGGATGCGTTCTGTCCCCCATACTCTTTAACGCTTACGGGGAATGCATCATGCGGCGTACTCTTGAGGATTGGACGGGCGGCGTCTCCATCGGAGGGGTTAAGATAACCAACTTGCGATACGCTGACGACACCACACTAATAGCATCTGATGAAATGGAAATGGGTGTACTTCTAGACAGCATGGAGCAAGTAAGTGGAGAACTAGGCCTTTCCATTAACAAATCCAAGACTAAGATCATGGTCATAGATCGTGCGAAGCAGCCTGGAGCTTAGTGGGACACTCAACTTTCAGTACGTGGACAGTTTCGTATACCTGGGTTCTACCATTTGCAACAACGGTTCATGTGAACTTGATGTGCGTAAGCGGATAGGTATGGCCAAAAACGCTATGACCCGTTTAAGCAAGATTTGGGCTGACAGAGCGGTTTCCTTGAGGACCAAGACGGGCCTAGTGAGGACCCTGGTGTTCTCCATATTCCTCTACGGTGCAGAGACATGGACGCTCAAAAAAGCTGACCGGGCGCGAATTGACGCATTTGAGATGTGGTGCTGGCGGAGAATGCTGCGAGTACCATGGACTGCCCACCGCACTAATGTCTCAATTTTGCAGGAAGTGGGAGTCACCGTCAGACTATCAACGCTTTGCCTTCGTAGGATCTTCGAATTCTTTGGTCACGTAGCGAGGAATAAATGCGATAACCTGGAAAAACTCCTGGTGACAGGGAAAATACAAGGCAAGCGACCAAGAGGTAGAAGTCCTATGCGGTGGACAGATCAGATCCGCGATACCACCAATACAAACGTCCACGAAGCAATACACACAGCCTCGGACCGTCAGAAGTGGAAAGAGATCATCCGGAAAATTATTCATAAAGGTCACGACCCTCAGCAATGAGGAACACGACACAAGGAGGAGGAGCCTAGTTGGTAGTGACCCTGCCTACGAAGTTGGAGGTTCCGGGTTCGAATCCCGGCGAGGGCATTCTTTGTGTATTTATTTATCACAAATGTTTGTTCCTTGGTCATGGCTGTCCTATGTTTTTAAGTATCTATCTATTATATATATCGTCGCCTGGTACCGTATCCACATCACAAGCCTTAATTGAGCTAACCGTGGGACTAGGTCGATTTGTGTAAGATGTCCCAAGATATTTATTTATTTATACGCAGCGGTCGTGTCCCAGTCAAAAAATCATAAGTCCCCCAGCGTACCAATGACTTTTTCAAAAAACGTATGTAGGTACGATATATCACTATTCGAAGATATTCAAGGGTGTATGAGTAGTTTCCAACAAGAATTGGGCCAGGGTTGAGACACCGCAAAATAGGCACGATTGAGTTGCGTAAAATGGACAGAATACAATAAAATAATAAAACTTCTGAAATAAATGGCAGCGTTTCTTTCATAAAAATCAACGAAAAATCGCATCTAAATCCAGTTCTTGGTTGAATGACGTACAGTTTCATCAACTATTGCTCTCTTATAGTTATGTTCGTTTTCTTAAAACACAAAAACGTCCATCGAGGCGGTACATGCTTTCTGAGGCGTTTAGCTCTTATAATATTGAGATTTAGATATATTTTTCCTTACAATATCCATCATCCAGTTTCAACTCGATACATACCTGTAACAAAAGAAATGACCATTATTATGTAAGTAGTCAGCGTTAAGCAAAGGTAGATCAAATAATCATAAAAAAAAACAGACTTTGACTGATTTTTCCAAGATCCCTTCATCCAAGTGCCAACGGAACCATCTCGGTTTGTTTTGAAGTCGTGTACTTGCCTGAAGTATATTAAAAAATAAAATCTTAGACCAACTTATGCAAACTACGGGAGACAACTGGTAGCGGCATTTAGTTGACACTCAGCGCCATCTATTGACAGGCAGAGGTATTAACATAGTGGTTTAAACCGCAAACAAGTCGGTTAAAAAAGGAAAGATCGAAATCGGTTAGCATGATATTGAGTTATTCGTCCATTTGTCGTGCACATGCTTAATGCAAATTTAAGACATTGGTTTTCTCATGGGTGTCATTGCCAGAACTGGACCAAATTTAAATGGGACCAAACGGTAAGCATCAGCTTTCAAATAAAAAAAATCATTAGTCGGAAATTCTGAGATAAAAAAACAAAAAAAAAATCAATTTCCTCCTTTTTATGGTATAACAGGAGATGGTATCAGGATTATTAACCATGAATATCAACTATGTAGGTACCTTGATAGTATGTTACAGATTATAGTTGAAAAGTAATTATTATTCATCAAAAAAATCTTATATTTAATATCGACAGCATAATTCTAAGAAAGGATAATCTATGTAAATTCCAGGATTATTCCAGAGTTTTACTTAAATTTTAGTTATTCTTGTTAAGTGCAAAGAGATTCAAATTCGCGATGGAATACTTTTCATTAATATTAAAATTGAATTTGCCTGAAAAGCTTCGATTTCGTAACCAAGAGATAATAGATTCAGAATATTAAACAATAGTAATAGATAAAACATTTGCAATTTGTGGCTGAACAACAGCCTGCCAGTAAACAAAATGGCGTTACATTACAAGGGTCTGTAAAAGCGTTCTAGTATTTCCAATGACACGGATTTCATTGACCTACGGCGTGAAAGGACCAGACCTCCCTTGTCGACGAATATTCTTACATTATGCCACCTATTAGTCTAAACGTAACCAGTGTAAATGGAACCATTAGAATAAAACGTAAAGAACTGGATTTATATTTGAACCCCTTATTCATTCCTTAAGCGTCTCCTACCTATGTTAGTAAGCCGATAAACATTGTGTATCCCTTTCAATCTTATCAATATGTTTATGAGACTGATCCTTATCGGCTAGCCTAAAAGCTACGAAACTGGAGGTATCCTGTTTCATGTTTATAAAAAAATATTTGTTTTTGGTCGTGGTTGTTTTCTATGTATTTATGTAATTGTATCTACATCTTGTATATGTACAGCCCGTTAACTTTTAAAGATCAAATTTATCATAGTATTAGTAGTAACTAAGAAAAGTGGATAGACTATTACATTATCTATCTATCTATCAGATAGGGATATTGTCGCCTAGCTACTATACCTACCCTAATACTTGTATAATCACCAAATAAAAAATTTAAAAAACCGAATTCAACCGATTTCTCCAAGATCCCCGATTGGTTTTCATCGTTGGTTTCCTCAAATCCTTCTTTCTGAATGCAAATTCTTGTAAATTAATGAAAATTACCAAAATCGCCATACATGTACCTATAAAATTTGAAGAGATCCCTCGATCACTCTAAGATCCCATCATCAGACCCCAACTTGGTGCCAACGGGACCATCTCGAGGTAATACACGTTCGATCACAAAAAGAAATTTTAAAATCGGTTCACGATTCAAGAAAATATCAGGTAACATACAACAAAAAAAAATACAAGTCGAATTGATAACCTCCCCCTTTTTTTGAAGTCGGTTAAAAACAAACCTAAATTGCGCTTACCGTGGGACTAAGTAATTTTGTATTGTATGATCGTTCCATAATAATTATACCAGTTTTATTCATATAGTGGTCGTTTTAGCCGAATTCGCGATTGAAATGTCTTGTTTGAATGTGAAGCTCAGCACAAAAACTCGTTGGAGTGTTTAATTTTAATTAGAAATGCGGCCTCGCAGTAATTGAGTGAAAGAAAACTGCTTGACTACGCATGAAGTCGAGCCAGCTAATTAAGGTTTTCAGGGAGAAGGGAGTCCATAAACACCTGTCTGTAGACACCTCAAACTTTAAAGAACCACCAATAGAAATAAAATACACAAACCCCATGAAAGAAATGAGGTTCTCAATTCAGCAGATTTTATTATTTTTTTACACGTATGTTACTCGATATCTTCGAGAACCTTGAAGTGATTTTTATGATACCAAGTCGGGGTCTGAAGATAGGACCATGGAGAAATCGGTTGAAGTCGGTATTTTTTAATTTGATAATTATATTGTATCAATGGTGCTGTATGCTCATACCAAAAGCTGCTCAGTTATGACTTATTGTAGGCGACGGCAGCAAGGATACATTTGTCACCACCATAACACTTCCCACGGGTGTCGTAAGAGTCGACTAAGGGATCTAAGTGTCAATGACCTCTTTGATTTGATTGATGGGCAGCAGCGTCATCATAGTGGACACATTACTGAGATCGCTAATCCACTTGCCCAGCGTGGCGATTATGGGCATTTACCTGCTAATGCGTCTATAAGCATAGTTAATAGGAGAGGCCTACGTCCAGCAGTGAACTGAGATTGGCTGATGAAGTTATGACTTATATACACGGTGTGTGCGAGGTCATTAGTGACTCAAGGAACACTGTGTTCATCAATTCTCATAAAAAGCTTCGTGTATAAAATTATATGACAGTAGAATTAGCACCTCATAGGAATAAAAGCTGTTATTAACGCCATTACATTTACATGAATAGTTAATGCATTATCAACAAACAGTTCAATCAATCAACAAACAACCAAAACGATTATAATAATGACGAAAAACTTTATATATCAAAGTAATGGATTATTTTTATTGATGTCCTACATATATGTAGACCGCGTGGTGACGGCAGTAAGAAACACTAAACTTGTCACCATTCGCATCCCCAACCTTTCCAGAGGGTATAGTAAAGCCGCGTTATCACTTAGTGTTCTGAGCCAGCATTCGCTTGTTCGTGGGCTGACGAACGAACATTTTGCTATGTGAATTATTGTTTTCATCTGTCCAAGAATGAACGAATGCACGCTTAGAACACTAAGTGAAAACGCGGCTTTAGAGGCGACTATGGGATAAGTGTCACTGACCATTTATTTATTGAAGATTGATGATGCAGCGTCATCATAGTGGATAAGCTACAGCGATCGCCAGTCCGTTTACCCGTGACGTAATGGGCATTTATTCCTAATGCATCCATACTTATAGTAACAGGAGAGGCCTATGTTCAGCAGTGGACTGATATATAATGACGATGGTGATGATGTAGGTACAGTCAACTAAAACTATATGTATGATCTTGTTCACCTGATTACAATAAATTAAGGCCAAATTTTGACACATAATCATCACGTGTTTCAATTTACTTGTTTCCCGATTCCGAGCGGCAAACACACAAATGCCATTAAATTTTCAGGAATACGGGTTCAGAATGCGACAGGAAGACTAAAATATCGTACGGGGATATCGCTAGCGGCCTGATTCTGTCCGATCACGTTTGATTCCAATTCCGTTTTGTATGCTATTCTTGGGTCACATCATGAAATAAGAATTGGTTTCTCGAAGAGATTCTTGTGTACGTGGGTTGCAATGTTACACAGCGACATTATGAATTAAGCAGCGACACTGCAATAAATGGACGATAGACCTTGCAGATGTAGTGCAAAATCTTGATGTAGTGAATGAAAGAAAAACCGAAATAATCTGTCTTTTAGCTTCAATAAAATGGATACTGAACAGAGGTTCATTCGGACAGCAATATTAATTCGGACAATTGAAAAGCCGAAGGAAAAAGATTTCTCACTACTGCTATTCATCGCAAAGATTGTAATGAAAACATATTTTCTTTCGCGTTTTGAAATGACAATTTTTGAAGCTTAACCGTGTATTTTCTACCTAACATAGATGTACAAAGAGCGAAAATCATCTCGACAAAGTCTATAGTTTCTTCATATGCATTATGTTACCTCCCTTATAAGTCGAAAAACGAGAATAACTTTATTAGCACTAAAAGTAAAAGTAGTAAAATTACTTAAGCACAAGATTTGTACATAAGAGTTTTATTTTAGGTATAGTTTACGGCAGCCATTCATTTGCATTTTGATTTTCTTTTAACTACCAAGAATATACCTTTATCTAAGGTGTTCATTTAATCTAGACAATATGTATACAAATGTCTAGATTAAAAGAAATCAGTAGACGTTTCTGGAAGGTCGTGCTGAAGTGCTACTTATTTACTTAATGAAAATTGATACGGGTAGGTATTCTTGCCCTTGATAGGATGAATAGCGTATTTAGCCGATAATGGTTAATAATGGAGCTTTATTAGATCTTTACCTACGGCCCCATTTACTTGGAAAGCGATAATTAAAGGTTATTGCCGTTATTGGGCTATTACAATCATGACAATGGATATATATTTCGTCGCGATATTCAATATTATGTATCGTACAATCATGATCACGTTGCCTTCTATAGGTTTTTCTTTTCATATTTAATCATTGACTGTGATTGTTTTACAGTGATTGACTTAGCCAGTAACAATGTTGGCTCGGTTGCCCGACCTTAGGCACTGGTCTCACCGCGAGCTACTAAGCTATGAACTATCGGCTATAAACACGAACAAAAGATACGCGTGCAAAAAAAAGAGACACGGCGATACTCGCCCGGCGGCGATAGCTGGTAGCTAGGGGAGTATCGGCGTGTCTCTTTTATTTACACGGGAGTTTGTATCTTTTGTTCATGTTTATAGCCGATAGTTCATAGCTTAGTAGCTCGCGGTGAGACCAGTGCCTAAGGTTGGGCAACCGAGCCAACATTGTTACTGGCTAAGTCAATCACTGTAAAACAATCACAGTCAATGATTAAAATATGAAAAGAAAAAACCTATAGACGAAAAACGAAGTATAATTGCAGCTTTACTCACGAATATCGAATCTACAATGAGTACTCATATGCGTAAGTTCAAGTATTGTACCGAACAGTCTTTTACTTTCCGATGATGTATCTGTTTTGGCCGCTCGAGCTTAGGTACAGCAGTGTTATTCACTAAGGAAACCTCCTTGCTGTCAGCGCTGTGTCAGCGCTGCGGCAGCGTCGAGCCTAAAAATGATATTCACTAATGTACTTTAAACGACACTAGTGCTCGGCGACGAATGCGGCGTGAGCTGGAACTACACCGTGTCGAGAGTTTGACGTTTAATGTACGAACTTCGTATTCTCTAACGAAAAACAGCGACGAACTCGCCCACAACCTCGCTCACAGCTTCCTAATGTCAAATGAAACAGCTAGGATTTTAGACAATGCTGTCTTGACGTCGAGCTCGTTGACGAACGCAGCGTCGAATGTGTAAATAAGAGAATAGCATAGCAGTAGGTAAAATGTGTGGAATATTATCATTTATTTATTATAAAGCTATACGCTGAATAAGGACACCAAACGCGTTGACAGCGGTAATCCCTTCATCCAACACGCTGCAACGGTTACCGTTAACTGGAACATTGGACTGAATTCGATCATGTCCGAATATAGAAATTTAAGCTTAATTCTGCAGTGCGTTAACGCATTCTCTGTTGCGGCTATGAACAAATTAGTATGAAGGTGAACGCACATGTGCGTCGGTGGCTAGTGAATATGTTAGCTCGTTCGACTGACACAACGTCTGAGATCTTAAAATTGATTTGATGCTTAAAATAACTTTAAGCATAAATCTATTTAGTACTCCTTTATAAAAATACGCATATTTTTGACACAGGTGTTGTATCGCAGGCATAGGAGTTCCATAAGGTAATTTGGAATTTCATATGAAAAAAATCGGGTCGATATAGTAGTAGTAGTAGAACACTTTATTGTACAGAAAAACAAAACATGACAAATAACTGTTAAAATAAGTACAAAGGTGAACTTATCCCTTTAAGGGATAGTTAAAAATTGCGATAATTTCTGGCTTCTGAAATTAACTTAGGACTTAGGTCTTAAATTAGGTAGCTTTGGTCCTGTTTTTGTTGCTACTGCAATTTCAGTATTCACAATACATGTTCTTCCGAACCTCTTAATATGTATTAATAACTATACCTAACTATACCAAATTGCAAATTTCTAGTAGGTAACGGCCATTGAGCTATGCAGCGGACGGACGGACGTGGTGAAACTATAAGGGTTACTAGTTTACTACGGAACCCTAAAAAGCAGCATCACCAGGCCTGCTACCACGAACACCGGGATTTGTCTCTGTCACTCTAATGACGCCTTCGTTGGAGTGAGAAATCCTGCGAAAATCGAAATTCGTAAATTTCGAGGATTTTTCTCCGTCACTCAAACGAAGGCGTGGTTAGCGTGAGAGAGACAAATCCTCGAAATTTACGAATTTCGTTTTTCGCGGTAGGGCCGCTGGCTGATGGTGCTTATGTGTGTAGGTATAGGTATGTGTATGTGATACCTACCGCCTGTCAGCTGAGCCACAGTTAATACCTAGCGTATATTTCGCTCTAACGGGACAGAGGTCATTCGCCGACGTGTCCATGCATGAACGGAAGTCCCGGACACCCCACGACATGACCGGTTTATGATGAGGGTTTATTGCCCGCCATATTTATTACATGGACGGTGAATCTGAATACTCTCTCTGAAGAAATGTGTTTTATATTAATTTGGTAGCAGTTTCGTCAGTATATGAGAAGCGGACAAGACCGTTATAATAGAAAAGTGTTTGGATCTATCCCTCCCTACTATATCATATAAACGGGTCAATCGGTTATTTCATAAAAACCGGAACCGGTTTTGTATTTCCTATATGGGTTTTAAAAAACTAAAACCAATTCCTCGCAATCATGAACATTTAGGCTGGCAAAATCTTTTACTAATATGGAAACCAGACAAATTTCAAAACTTACGTACAATCAAGTGCAAAAATATATATCGAAAGAATCCTCTTACAAATATGTTACGACGTCCTTATTACACAGAATTAAAGTACACTGAGATATATTTTTGAGCATTTTTATATACGGATTATTTTGCCTTTGACTGTACAGCGTTTCATTAACTCTCAAAACAATATTGTTCCAAGGTTCCGCATAAACATTGCCAAGTAAACAAACATCTTTTCCAAAAAACGTTGTAAATAGTAAAACGATCCTTATTTCCATTAGATAAGGGCTAAGTAACTTTTAGTATAATAATATTAATAATGCAAATTAGCTGTTCATATTTGCAACTTCATATTTAATCACGTTGATGTTAATAAATAAAAGCTTGTTGAAGGACTTTCGTGTTTGAGGAACCTACTTTACCTACTGTAACGATCGCTATTAAAATATATATTATTACGGTAAAATATACACATGTGCGCGAGGTGCCAAATACATGTAAACACAACACTGTTATTATTACTAGAAGGTCGTGTATTGTTTACATACAGTAACGGTCAAAAGTTTAAAGGCTCGGACACACACACGCATTTTGAGAGCGTTGTCTGAGATAGTTTGAGAGCCTTAACTTCTTTCCACGACAAAATAAAAAATATGTTAATTTCCAAACACAAAGCTCCAATTGTATAGCTATTTTATGATCCGAGCTGAATACAGTCGCAAATAAAAGTGCTACGAGAGGGCGTTTCGTGAAAGGTTTTAATGATATTGGTTTAAAACATCAAATGCATTCCAGCGGCACGTACGGCGTAAACCGAAGCAAAGCTTACGGCCTGTGTCTTACCATGACCTAGCTGATGGCCTACCACGAACTGCAAAGTTGGTTTTCGAATATTTTCTCTGTTACTTCAAAGAAGGCGTCATCGGCACAGAGAGAGACGATTTGCGTAATTTACGTTCAGTTCACTCTGACTGAATAGAGAATGAGAGGGATAGAAAGTAAAGTAAGCAATGATTTGACTAGTGAGTATTTCTAAGTTACGTTACCTACAAATTCCGTCGTAAAAATGCCCTACATATACGTTTCAAGACTTAGAAGTGTCTGCTAAGTGACATCATAAATACAAAATTTATATTGATTTTAGATATATACAACGACAACATATTAAATTTCTGATGTGATGATGACTGTGCTTATAAACTCATTTAAGCACACTTTTATCAGGACACATTTTAATTCGGATTCTATAGAAGATGTGGCCGAATTCCGGGAAAATACGGTCACTTTTACCTCACAATTCTATTCTGAGATGTGTCCATATAGCAGGCACGCGACGATATATCTACTATATTCTAAACCGATGAAAGAAAGGTACGCAGTCAATACAGTACAGTCAGCTCACGCGGACTCATGGTAAGGACACTCGTCATGAACAGTCGCGAAGTGCACTTCAGAGTAAACTGGACGATTCACAACTTTAAACAAGTCCAGTCTGAAAGTTGAAGTTACAATGAATATAAAATCCAATCTCGTTTATGTAAAAAAACTTACTACCTTTGTGTATTGGTCGGATGCTTTATTAAAAAAAAAATACGAAAGTTAAGTATTACTGTGCTAGAAAAGTATTAGAAGGAACTTCGGAATCAATTATTTCTAGTTATTTTTATTTTTTCGAATTGAAAATATAAAAGAATAAGTCTAGGCTTTGATGTTCCTTTTCAAAGTTCTCTTTAACCTTTCCCAGACATAGTCGATTATGATATCGAGCCGAGTGCTGTGCTAAGCTGTCGTAAAATATACTCGTCCAATTTACTGATGACAAAAATATATTTCGTAATTCATGTCCCCAAGATACGTTAGTTCAAGTATTTAATACTACTTATTTACGCACACAGCTTGAAGACGAGTAAATGGACATTTTCACTTTTAGGGACACCTAATTAGAAAATCTTCACTGCAGTTAAGTTTGTAACGATAATTAAGTGCGATATTTTTAGGAATTTAAACTTGATTGGCATCTTTACATTGTAATGCCAATTAAATAGTTTATAAAATTAACACCAAAACCGAGTTTTTATTGAAATTTAGTGCTTAATTGTCATTGGAAATCTGTCTTTGCAGTTTAGGTTTTTTAATGTCATGCTAATTGGGTGTCAAGAAAATGTGAAAAAGCCCAAATATATTCTAAGCAACACTTTAAGTCATGCACATGTCGATCGATACAGAAACTTTTAACCCTAGATTATGCATGTGCAAGTGGCCTTAGGGTGAACCCATATGGCAAAAACAACAATGTAAAAATAATGCAATCTATCAACGGCACGCCATACAAAATGCAGCCAGTATTTTTAGAGACCCATTTGGCTACTTGATACCGGTAGCTCGTAAACTAGTATTGCATTATAGACGGTGCAAGTTTATTATACCCTGTTCCACATTCAATATTAAAAATACTCGGAAACTGACTACTGGTATGGCTACCAGACAGTTTCTATGTATTTTTCCGTAATAATGCTGCGTTAAAATAGTAGGTAACGTAATTTTAGTACATTAATGAACAACTATTAGTACCTACATTTCACCTACGACATGGGGACCCTATGGAAGTACAAGGTACTGCATCTTCTCACACTCTCACTGTCTAATAGGGTTTTCAAAAACACTTATTTTGAGGCTTAAATACTTGAACCCTAAAGTCGCTTCACTTCAACCCTTAAAGCCTCATGAGGTTTAACACCTCAAAAGAAACAAACGGTAACTTTTTGTTGCATCCGTACGTATAAAATATGCATATTCAATTCTCAAACATAGTCTTGACTTTAGTCTTTAAGGCTCTGACTAGAGTTTTAAGGATTCGAGTCTTTCATCCTCGAAATGATCGTTATCCAGAAAACTAACTGCAAATTAATTGCTTATGTAGGGACTAGGGAAGAAAGATAAAAGTAAGTAGGTGTGGTAACGTAGTTTTCTAAAATAAGTAAATCGAATAAATCTATTCTAAACCCTTCGTTTGCAGTATTTCAGGTCAAATGCGTCGATCACACGGCATTAAGCACGATATTTTAATGGCGCCCGTTGCAGTTCAACTAGGTGACCTGGTTCCTGAACTAGAATAGTGTTTAAGGGAAATTAAATGGAGCTTCATGAAACCTAATTATATGTATGGATATCCGGCGAAGCGGTTAGCTTAGCGACTGAGCTATTAGCTTGCCTTTATCGTTCAGTTGCAGTATTAAAACGTCAGTACTTATGGGCAGATCATAACATTCATAACTGACCCCCTTATTCAAAAACGTCTCCTAAATTAAGCCGCTAAGTATCGTTTGTCCTTTTCGCTCATAAAGACATTTTGATAAGACCGAAAGGGACTCAAACAATACTTAGCGGCTTGCTATGTAAGGAATGTTTATAAATAAAAGGTAAGGATTTATAGAATGTTGAATTTCAGGTTAACACTTTCATTGCCAACGAGTGCTACGCGCTACGCTTGTAGCTGATAACGTGATTTTTCCGCTTTGTAGCGAAAATGGACCTCCCACAGAGAACTCCTCTCGGGAGTTTCTGGCGCTCAATGTTAATGGGCACATACATATGTACGAGGGCTGTTCCGAAAGTTTTTAGTTGCTCCGGTTATATTCATGCGATTTAAATTAAATTGATATCATTGTGAGGGACATTTCAATACTTATTATGGTTAATAAATTTATGTACGTAATGGGAGTAGTTTTTTTATTATATTTTTTTTACAAAAAGCTGTTTTGTATGAAGTTTAACATTATATGGAAAAATTGGCCATTTTTGACACATTGAAGCATATTTTGTATAAAAATCTTTGAAAGCCGTACTTAAATATACCCGGGATAAATAATTTAGTTCATTTTGCGTTTTTTAAATTATAATTGAAGAACAATGATTATTGATTGAATGATGATTTTTACAATATTCGAAATTCCAATTTTAGAGTTTACGATTTTTTTCGATGCCTACTCATTTATGATTAAAGTAAAGGATATCACGTAATTTGTACTTAAAAATAACGGAAATATCTTCAATTACTAGTACCTATAAAATAAAATAGTTTTATAAACGAATGATGTTCATAGCATCTCAATAAAAAAATGTCTTAAAAACGGGTATCATGGTCATTGGAGTAAGGCTCGACACGTCTAAGTAAAACAAAATAATAAAAATATCTAAAATATTTACTAAAACAAATTTACACCGCCTAAAGCGTCATTGAAATATCCCTCAAAATGGTGTAAGTTTTATTGAAATCGCATGAATAGAAACGGAGCAACTAAAAACTTTCGGAACAGCCCTCGTACTTACAAACGGGATACTTGAGATAGTAATTCATTGACCAATTGGTGACATGCGTATAAAGCAACAGTAGTACCACTACACTAACTACTACAAAATTTAGGTGTTTTGTTAAAGAGAGGTTATTATTTATAAAAATAAATATGTGCGAGTATAGGTCTGTGACCATATATAATATGGACGTCTAACGCCAGCTCAAAAATTCCCCCTAACACAATTGTTAAATTGTGCCAAGACGGGCAAGACACAGCGCTTTTCTTTATACCGCGCATATTTCGGCGCAACATCTTTGACAAATGTTTGTACAAGCCAATCAAAACTTTGACGGATGAATCACAACTATTTCTAAATGGCGGTTTAAGTTTTTATAGGTTGATATTGAAATTCATTACCGTGATGCATTGAAGAGGGGGTGACATTTGTCAACTAAAATTCAGGACCGTTTTTGAAAGGCAATTTAGTATGGCGTGCGGCTTCCATGTTTTATTTGTTCATAGAGGTACGTGTATCTAGTTAATCTAGACAAGACACACGGACAAACAACATAGGAACGTACGGTTAGCATTCACCGGGCATAGAACCGCAGTCCTAAGAACAAAAGAGTCTTCTAACAAAAATCTGTTGGAAATGAAAAGGATTGTATTCCCCGGAGTATTGCCAACAATTCCGGGTTACAAGCATTTACTTTCAACCTAGGCTGTGCATTGAAAACATTTGACGAGCACAGGAGAATATAAACACCAGTGTAATTTGCGCTTGAAGTTTATTACACCTACGTTCAATCGAGGTCTCAAGTGATACTGGTAGATATACTTGTGCTTCGGCAGTGCTTGGTAAGGCATTGTAATTACACTGCTATCCAATTTTCCACAAGTAAGGGAGAAACTACGAGGTAATGACGATACAACTGTCACCACTCCAGTTTATTCAGTTTTGTGACAGTTTTCCTTTGTAGGAGACAAATGTTCGTTGACGCTTACCGGCACAGACTGGATGAGTATATTCTAATATAAAGCGTTACAACAGACATTAATTATCAAAGCTTCTCCTATGACTTAATTAAAGTGTGCTGCAGCTTCGTCAAATTGAATTTTGTACTTCAAATGAAACTTCAAGTGAAATTTCTTCAATTTGAATGTTGTTGGTTCGTTGTTATACATATCGTACGATTCAGATGAAATTCATTTTATAATTTTTAGATGAAGTTCAACGCGGGAGAGTATTAATTTCAGAAATCAATCAAGGCTGAAAGAGCTGGTTAGGTTAGGTTAGCCTTAGTTAACCTTAAAATTATTTTAAACATTGACAATGGTCACCATTCTCCTCGCACGCATCTAAGGCTAGAGGCGGGCCTGGAAACAAAATCTGATATTGCGGAAGGACTGAATTTAAGAAGGCGATTATCATCTGACGTTCTGAATTCAGAGAAGCCATTCATGTTCAATTAATGTCCGGTTTCGTGAGGTTTCCTTCATGGAGAAGCGACTGGTAAAAATCAAATTATATTCTTAATACCTAAGTGACAAAATCACACGAGTCGGTGTTTGAAGTTCGAATTGAACCCATGACATGACCAATGGGTTCGACTCAGAATTTATCGTCAAACTACCAACAGCCACCAACACTGCAACGCAAACCGGTACGAAATTCCCCATTCTATATCGGAATCCACGTTCCCTTTATTACTTAAACACATGGCACATCCTAACAATTAGAACGGCACTATTCAGTTCCCGAACAGACGCGCTATATAGGCCAAACTGCTATAAAACGGTTTAACTACGTCATCGATTGTGGGCGTTTACTGTTTATTGCGGGTTGCTTTGCTGCACGCGGTTAGTTCATTTTACTGCAAATTAGTTCATTTTGTCTCTGTCACGAATATCTGATAAGTGATAAGTTGAGACCAATAATTGTAGATACAATACAAAGTAAATTGAAGAATTGAAGGGTACACGGAAAAAACATGTCCAGTGCCTAAAAAAATTAGGGCAAATTCACAACTTATTCTGTTAAAAGTAAGGTGGTTTTCCCTTCTGTAATTAGAATTGACTAGACATGTTCTTTCGGTGGACCCTTCAATTATTACTTAAAAAAGAATACGTTCTTCTTCTTCTTTGAATTAAGGACTATCTAATAGTAGAGTGCTACTGCGACCATTACTGATCATCATCATTGGCCACAACGTCTTTAACAGATGATTTGCAGTGTCTTTTCATTGTGTAGTGTACAGTAAACCAAGTTCATCATACACTTCTGTATATAATTGTATGGAGAAGTGTGCGAAGAACTTGGTTGACCGTACATCGTCTTTCTTTAGTGGCTGCGTAATCCAATTCCCTGATATTATTGTGATTATTGTCTACTTTTTGGTCCAACCAGACAAGCATACGTGTTCATTTCCTGACCTACTTTTTTTTTCGTCTTTGGTTCAATAAAATAACCCCAGTTTGCTGTAACGCTCAGCACCGAGCTTTTAGAGCATAAGTTTCAAGTTACACTTAAGTTATTAATGTTCAAAGGTCAGAACACTTAAGCACGGTTTTCACTGTGAAATTCTTTACAAAGTTTTTAATTAAAGTTTTTACAAATTGTTACAATGCAAAAGCTTTACCTCGTAACTTGTCAGTTATTTCTAGAGTAAGACAAACTTTTAGATGTATCTGTTTTACTGAAAGCCTATTTAAAGTATACAATATAATTCAATTACGTTCTAGTGTTTTCGAATAAGTGTCGGAATAAATAAACTTACCTTGGATACTTTAAAAACAACATCTCTCTCTGTTTTTGACAAGTTAGAAATCAACTAACCACGGGTTGGTAGATTGTAATGCCCTTGTTGATAAAATCATAAACGACCCTCAAATCGACATCATATTTTTTATCATTGTCTTATGTACTGATTGAAAGGGCCAAAGCATTAATTAGCTAATATACGCATCGTAAGAATAAGGTGGGTTAGAATAGGTAAGTTGGTATCGGGATAAGCTTGGCACCCAGATTATACTTTGTATAGAGCCTTTGAAGTTTTCATGTGACCCTTATCTTGGTACCTGTCGTTTCCCAATAATTGACCACTGAGTCACGCAATCCCACATGCTCGGAACAACACACTACTAAAGGTGGGTATAATAGACAAGGTGAACTCTGGCGGCCTTCGTCTCACTACCAGAGATCGGCTTCAAAGCTCCTTTTTCCATTTTATTATTTTAAATCTTCAAAATAATGTGAAGGTGAGTGGCTTTGTGTATCCTGATACAAATAGTACAGCATTACACAAAATAAAGTCCGGAGTAAATATGGGATTTATGCTAATCTCCAGGTTTTGAGTATTTGTACTGGTTTTAGGAATTTCGAGATGGCAGCCCTAGCCGCAGGTAGATGTACAGTTATTAGGCTTCACGTTCGTATCTAATGAGAGGCTTTTTTATACGGTGATGACCTGATGACTGATGGTATACAATACTTGAAAAATATGTCCGAAGAGAGAATATGACTGATGCGAACGAGCGGTTGTGATCTACAGGGTGTTACACGAGCCACTGAAAACCTTGAAGGGGGTGATTTAGCAGGCCATACTGAACAACTTTTACTATTGGGCAAATCACGAAATCTAAAAGAAAAAATTGTCTTTTCCATTTTGACCGATCGATCACGACGTTTTGTATGAAAGCGCCAACATTTTTTTTGAGATTTCTGGGTTAGCTCCGTAGTAAAACTTGTTCAGTATAACTTACCAAATCACCCCGTTCAAGGTTTTCAGTGGCTCGTGTAAGGCACTGGTCTCACCGCGAGCTACTAAGCTATGAACTATCGGGTATAAGACACGAACAATAGATACACACTCCCATGTAAATAAAAGAGACACTGCGACACTCGCCCAGCTATCAGCTATCACCGCCGGGCGAGTATCGCCGTGTCTCTTTTATTTACATGGGAGTGTGTATCTATTGTTCGTAAAAGAGACACGGCGAGTTTCGTTCGTGTTTATAGCCGATAGTTTATAGCTTAGTAGCTCGCGGTGAGACCAGTGCCTATCACGTATTTTTGAAATCCTGTAACTTCTGTTTATTGTTTATTTATTTCTTATTGCAAGAGTCTAAATTATGTACTTAATGGATTAAGGGATTACAAAGTAGTCGACTGTTAGATCAAGAAACGTAATAATATTCGTATAACAAATCAGACAGAATACTAAGTTCAATAATATGCTAGAAAATTCTAGTCTGAATTTCACTTTGATTGACAGATAACATCTTATTCATATTTTTCCTGTACATATTAGCGAATATCTTGAATACTTGCCAGTTGTTTGTGATAAACATACCCTAGATGCTATTCAGATTAATATTTATTATTGAATTCCGTTCATATTATACAAACAAACATGACACTCATGACACATTTCACGAATACCTATGGGAATAAATAGTTACCTACATTTCCGTGTGCTATGCAATAAAAATCAGGAATAGTTTCCATTTTTTTTTGACAATCTGATTATTTTTTATTAATTCTTTACGCAGTAACAGAGCTCAATATTCAATAGGACAAACATTTTTCATATGGATTGTATGAAATTGTGAAACTATATTTTTTTAATCAAATGAATCCTTGAACAAGACCACGTACTTTTGTAGCTAACAGTAGGTACTGGCCTGTTACTCACGTCAAAGTATTAAAAAGGATATTGGAAAAGTCACACATCCGTCGTCATCATCATCACATCATCTGCATAGACCACTGCTGGACATAGGCCTCTCTTGTTACCTATGCTTATGGACGCCCTCCTAAAATGCACATACACGCCACACCACGTCTAGTGTATTAGCAATAGCAATAGTGTGTCCAATATGATGATGGTGGTGTGCATTATCAATTTTTGATAAATGAATGGTCACAAATCCGTCAAATCTCTTAATGACAAATATTTTTTTACGTTACGCGTCGATTTCGACAAACAGTTTTTCAGGACGGAAAACTAAGAAAAAAACAACGTCATAGGTATTTAATCAGAACGTGTTTAGGTATAAGATAGCCAATTGGGCAATTGGCAGTTAAAATGAACCTGGCGAGATAATTCGGATTCTCACTATTTTATTCAGCTAACATAAACAATATAAACATTAATTCAGGAAGCCACCTACTCGTTTCCCGTATGGAATAGTTGCGTCTATCTGATGGTTTATGTTAAATATACTAGGTTTTCGAATAATATGTGGAACTCTCCTACCAAATAAATTAAAATAATAGTTATTTGATTTATTGCTAAAGCTTTGAATGTTGTGATCCAAGTAAGTGATTTTCCTTTAAAAAACAACAACAATAGCTTAGTTTTAGTGAGGTTTAGAAGCACTAAGGGTGTACGAAAAACACTACAAAATGTAAGCCAAATAGATATTTGAATATCTAATAACTTATCAATGAAATATGAATATAAAAGTCCATCCACGAATTAAAGGAAAAAAATGAAATCACCAAGCTTTGAGCACTGTTCTTCATACATATCTCATTAAAATGAAAGTGACATAATTGCAAATGAGAAAATAATTATAATTTTACTCCGTTTATAAAACGTTTTCTAATGTCTAGATTAAAACATATCAAGTAATTATAATTACGTTGAATGTGAATGATAGTTGCTAACTGTGTTGTTTTGATTCAAAAATATCTGCCAAATAGGTAATTTTAGTTAAACAATCGTGGATTACAAGTACAAATATCGATCGGCTATTTACATTTTATTCATTCGACTCGAGTTTCGAATTCTTCTTGATTTTTTTATCGTAAGTACCTACTATTATTGTCTTGGCTAACTACACTTAGTAGAACAAAAGAGGTCCCAAGGTAAAATAAGGAATTAATTTAACTTACCGTATGCCGCGCCAATCTGATAATAGCACCTAAATATAAGCCATAAAAACACAATCCACGATATCACTATAGGTCCATCCTGCACCAACAGCTCCATAATTTAACTTGGTAAGCTACCAAATAAATATAACCAAAGAATTCTCTTTGTTTTTCACAACAGCACGCCGGACGCGCGATTTACACTGAACGTATACAAAAGCGCATGTGGGTAGGCATTAAAGCCGGGTCGATGTCATTCGTTGACTTTAAAGACACGCGCTTTTGGCACGTGCGCGGGCGCTGCGATCCAAGTGACAATTTTATAAAAACTGGCCACGTCAATAATTAGTGGAAATCGTGGGAATGTACGTTTCGAAATCACGATCCTATCACATGCCACTGACAAAAATACGCATTTATTTGAATTTTTTAATCAAATCACAGGATAAGTCCTTGTTTATTTCATAAACTACCGATTAATTCTGTTTGATCCTATAGATCCATATACAAATCGACAAAATGCACGCGCGCGCTTATCTTTATCTATAATCAATACCTTTCTTAAATTTCGAATGTAATCACACTAATCACACGACAGGTCCTTGTTTATTTAGTAAACAAACGAGTACTTCTACGAAATCGTACAGATCAATTTATAAATCGGCGATCTGTGCGCGCCGAACTCACTGCCCAGACTGACATGCTTGCTACTAACGCACGTGTGAAGTACAATACACCCGTTAATGATAATCTAAAATAAAACACACCTCCCATGGAGATAAAAAAGGTATCTTTTTAATTTTTATGGCTCAATATTCAAGTTTAAATGTTATGTTTAGATCTATTTCAGTATTTACAGCTTAAGAGTTAATTATATGTACAGTCGTGGAAATTGAATGTTCAGCACTTTGAGGTTCAAGTTAATTTGGTTGTGTTGTATGTACTAAGAACGTCCAATGTAAATTGAGCCATAAACTGCTAAACATTAAATTTCCTCGACCGTACTATACTTTAGGAGTCACTTACTGAAACGCAAAGACAATTGACAAATAATTACTTGCAATATAAAAAATATAACTTTGTTTTTTTTGGCACTAAACCTTTAGATACAAGGTACGTATTTTATTGTGAACATAATTCCAAAAACAAAATACTTAAGCTACATACAATCGCTATCAAAATTAGGCACGAATATGTCTTTCTGTACAGTAATGAAAGCCCTTTAAACCCTTTTACTTTTGAAATAAAACTATTTTAAGGGATTATATTACTCTTTAACTTTCGTAGTTACTTTCAATTGTAAGTATTATACGTACTGAAACATTTCTGACTTAAGCGCCTTTTAATTATTCACGTTACAGAACAAATAGGTATGATACCTAAACATAAAGAAATAATACATATCTAGGGGAATTTAGGATAACTATAAACGTGTTTCTAGTGTTTAGACGAATTTAACAAATAGCATACTTCAATAATGTATGAGATTCATACATTATGTAAGATCAGGTAAATTAGATTGAAATTTATACAACACTTAAGATTCAATGTGGATAACTAATGTACTGTTTATTATACCATAAAGTAAATTGAAAGCCTATTCAATTTTGTTTGTAGTGAATTTAATGCACCGTAATCCGTCACTGACCATTTATTTATTGAAGACTGATGATAGGCAGCAGCATCATCATAGTGGAGTTGACAGACTACTGCGATCGCCAGCCCGCTTGCCCAGCGTGGCGATTATGGACATTTATCTCCTAATGCATCGATACCGCTTAGGTCATAAGAGATGCATTTGTCCAGCAGGAGATTGATTATATGATGCTGATGATCAGAGTCCGGAATTCTGGTAGCATTTTTGAGCTGTCATAGGGAGTTCTCGTTTATCGACTACCGATTATACATATGTATATCGATAAATACAGAATACAGTGTAAAATAATTATGATTACAAGTAAAAGTTAACAATAGACGGTCTTATCGCTCGTGAGCGATCTCGTTTAGATAACTTTTGAGTGGCTGAAAATGTTAAATAGTTAAATAGAGATTTGCAACATGATATCATAAGGCTCAATAGCAATTCTCGTAGCAATTTCTTCCGAAAAAAGTTTAATAGCCATAAGAAATCCACAAATATTAATAAGGATTAATAAAATATGTATTTTAATTTCTATTTTTAATTTCTAAAAAGTTGGTATCCAAAGGTTGTCTAAAAGAGATCGCTCATTAGCGATAAGACCGGCTGCGGTTACTTCTATTTGTAATCATAATTATTTAACATTGTATTCTGAATTTATCGATATACTTATGTATAATCGGTAGTCGATAAACGAGAAGTCCCTATGACAGCTCAAAAATGCTACCAGAATTCCGGAGTCTGCTGATGATGTAATCCGTCATGCATCTCCTCAAACATGTATGTTACTTAAATATTTCAAAACCTAGAGCCTATTTCACCATCGCCGGATAAAATACATGAATATCTGTCAACAAATAAAAAGGTCCGAAGAGAGAATATGACTGATGCGAACGAGCGGTTGTGATCTACAGGGTGTTACACGAGCCACTGAAAACCTTGAAGGGGGTGATTTAGCAGGCCATACTGAACAACTTTTACTATTGGGCAAATCACGAAATCTAAAAGAAAAAATTGTCTTTTCCATTTTGACCGATCGATCACGACGTTTTGTATGAAAGCGCCAACATTTTTTTTGAGATTTCTGGGTTAGCTCCGTAGTAAAACTTGTTCAGTATAACTTACCAAATCACCCCGTTCAAGGTTTTCAGTGGCTCGTGTAAGGCACTGGTCTCACCGCGAGCTACTAAGCTATGAACTATCGGGTATAAGACACGAACAATAGATACACACTCCCATGTAAATAAAAGAGACACTGCGACACTCGCCCAGCTATCAGCTATCACCGCCGGGCGAGTATCGCCGTGTCTCTTTTATTTACATGGGAGTGTGTATCTATTGTTCGTAAAAGAGACACGGCGAGTTTCGTTCGTGTTTATAGCCGATAGTTTATAGCTTAGTAGCTCGCGGTGAGACCAGTGCCTATCACGTATTTTTGAAATCCTGTAACTTCTGTTTATTGTTTATTTATTTCTTATTGCAAGAGTCTAAATTATGTACTTAATGGATTAAGGGATTACAAAGTAGTCGACTGTTAGATCAAGAAACGTAATAATATTCGTATAACAAATCAGACAGAATACTAAGTTCAATAATATGCTAGAAAATTCTAGTCTGAATTTCACTTTGATTGACAGATAACATCTTATTCATATTTTTCCTGTACATATTAGCGAATATCTTGAATACTTGCCAGTTGTTTGTGATAAACATACCCTAGATGCTATTCAGATTAATATTTATTATTGAATTCCGTTCATATTATACAAACAAACATGACACTCATGACACATTTCACGAATACCTATGGGAATAAATAGTTACCTACATTTCCGTGTGCTATGCAATAAAAATCAGGAATAGTTTCCATTTTTTTTTGACAATCTGATTATTTTTTATTAATTCTTTACGCAGTAACAGAGCTCAATATTCAATAGGACAAACATTTTTCATATGGATTGTATGAAATTGTGAAACTATATTTTTTTAATCAAATGAATCCTTGAACAAGACCACGTACTTTTGTAGCTAACAGTAGGTACTGGCCTGTTACTCACGTCAAAGTATTAAAAAGGATATTGGAAAAGTCACACATCCGTCGTCATCATCATCACATCATCTGCATAGACCACTGCTGGACATAGGCCTCTCTTGTTACCTATGCTTATGGACGCCCTCCTAAAATGCACATACACGCCACACCACGTCTAGTGTATTAGCAATAGCAATAGTGTGTCCAATATGATGATGGTGGTGTGCATTATCAATTTTTGATAAATGAATGGTCACAAATCCGTCAAATCTCTTAATGACAAATATTTTTTTACGTTACGCGTCGATTTCGACAAACAGTTTTTCAGGACGGAAAACTAAGAAAAAAACAACGTCATAGGTATTTAATCAGAACGTGTTTAGGTATAAGATAGCCAATTGGGCAATTGGCAGTTAAAATGAACCTGGCGAGATAATTCGGATTCTCACTATTTTATTCAGCTAACATAAACAATATAAACATTAATTCAGGAAGCCACCTACTCGTTTCCCGTATGGAATAGTTGCGTCTATCTGATGGTTTATGTTAAATATACTAGGTTTTCGAATAATATGTGGAACTCTCCTACCAAATAAATTAAAATAATAGTTATTTGATTTATTGCTAAAGCTTTGAATGTTGTGATCCAAGTAAGTGATTTTCCTTTAAAAAAACAACAACAATAGCTTAGTTTTAGTGAGGTTTAGAAGCACTAAGGGTGTACGAAAAACACTACAAAATGTAAGCCAAATAGATATTTGAATATCTAATAACTTATCAATGAAATATGAATATAAAAGTCCATCCACGAATTAAAGGAAAAAAAATGAAATCACCAAGCTTTGAGCACTGTTCTTCATACATATCTCATTAAAATGAAAGTGACATAATTGCAAATGAGAAAATAATTATAATTTTACTCCGTTTATAAAACGTTTTCTAATGTCTAGATTAAAACATATCAAGTAATTATAATTACGTTGAATGTGAATGATAGTTGCTAACTGTGTTGTTTTGATTCAAAAATATCTGCCAAATAGGTAATTTTAGTTAAACAATCGTGGATTACAAGTACAAATATCGATCGGCTATTTACATTTTATTCATTCGACTCGAGTTTCGAATTCTTCTTGATTTTTTTATCGTAAGTACCTACTATTATTGTCTTGGCTAACTACACTTAGTAGAACAAAAGAGGTCCCAAGGTAAAATAAGGAATTAATTTAACTTACCGTATGCCGCGCCAATCTGATAATAGCACCTAAATATAAGCCATAAAAACACAATCCACGATATCACTATAGGTCCATCCTGCACCAACAGCTCCATAATTTAACTTGGTAAGCTACCAAATAAATATAACCAAAGAATTCTCTTTGTTTTTCACAACAGCACGCCGGACGCGCGATTTACACTGAACGTATACAAAAGCGCATGTGGGTAGGCATTAAAGCCGGGTCGATGTCATTCGTTGACTTTAAAGACACGCGCTTTTGGCACGTGCGCGGGCGCTGCGATCCAAGTGACAATTTTATAAAAACTGGCCACGTCAATAATTAGTGGAAATCGTGGGAATGTACGTTTCGAAATCACGATCCTATCACATGCCACTGACAAAAATACGCATTTATTTGAATTTTTTAATCAAATCACAGGATAAGTCCTTGTTTATTTCATAAACTACCGATTAATTCTGTTTGATCCTATAGATCCATATACAAATCGACAAAATGCACGCGCGCGCTTATCTTTATCTATAATCAATACCTTTCTTAAATTTCGAATGTAATCACACTAATCACACGACAGGTCCTTGTTTATTTAGTAAACAAACGAGTACTTCTACGAAATCGTACAGATCAATTTATAAATCGGCGATCTGTGCGCGCCGAACTCACTGCCCAGACTGACATGCTTGCTACTAACGCACGTGTGAAGTACAATACACCCGTTAATGATAATCTAAAATAAAACACACCTCCCATGGAGATAAAAAAGGTATCTTTTTAATTTTTATGGCTCAATATTCAAGTTTAAATGTTATGTTTAGATCTATTTCAGTATTTACAGCTTAAGAGTTAATTATATGTACAGTCGTGGAAATTGAATGTTCAGCACTTTGAGGTTCAAGTTAATTTGGTTGTGTTGTATGTACTAAGAACGTCCAATGTAAATTGAGCCATAAACTGCTAAACATTAAATTTCCTCGACCGTACTATACTTTAGGAGTCACTTACTGAAACGCAAAGACAATTGACAAATAATTACTTGCAATATAAAAAATATAACTTTGTTTTTTTTGGCACTAAACCTTTAGATACAAGGTACGTATTTTATTGTGAACATAATTCCAAAAACAAAATACTTAAGCTACATACAATCGCTATCAAAATTAGGCACGAATATGTCTTTCTGTACAGTAATGAAAGCCCTTTAAACCCTTTTACTTTTGAAATAAAACTATTTTAAGGGATTATATTACTCTTTAACTTTCGTAGTTACTTTCAATTGTAAGTATTATACGTACTGAAACATTTCTGACTTAAGCGCCTTTTAATTATTCACGTTACAGAACAAATAGGTATGATACCTAAACATAAAGAAATAATACATATCTAGGGGAATTCAGGATAACTATAAACGTGTTTCTAGTGTTTAGACGAATTTAACAAATAGCATACTTCAATAATGTATGAGATTCATACATTATGTAAGATCAGGTAAATTAGATTGAAATTTATACAACACTTAAGATTCAATGTGGATAACTAATGTACTGTTTATTATACCATAAAGTAAATTGAAAGCCTATTCAATTTTGTTTGTAGTGAATTTAATGCACCGTAATCCGTCACTGACCATTTATTTATTGAAGACTGATGATAGGCAGCAGCATCATCATAGTGGAGTTGACAGACTACTGCGATCGCCAGCCCGCTTGCCCAGCGTGGCGATTATGGACATTTATCTCCTAATGCATCGATACCGCTTAGGTCATAAGAGATGCATTTGTCCAGCAGGAGATTGATTATATGATGCTGATGATCAGAGTCCGGAATTCTGGTAGCATTTTTGAGCTGTCATAGGGAGTTCTCGTTTATCGACTACCGATTATACATATGTATATCGATAAATACAGAATACAGTGTAAAATAATTATGATTACAAGTAAAAGTTAACAATAGACGGTCTTATCGCTCGTGAGCGATCTCGTTTAGATAACTTTTGAGTGGCTGAAAATGTTAAATAGTTAAATAGAGATTTGCAACATGATATCATAAGGCTCAATAGCAATTCTCGTAGCAATTTCTTCCGAAAAAAGTTTAATAGCCATAAGAAATCCACAAATATTAATAAGGATTAATAAAATATGTATTTTAATTTCTATTTATAATTTCTAAAAAGTTGGTATCCAAAGGTTGTCTAAAAGAGATCGCTCATTAGCGATAAGACCGGCTGCGGTTACTTCTATTTGTAATCATAATTATTTAACATTGTATTCTGAATTTATCGATATACTTATGTATAATCGGTAGTCGATAAACGAGAAGTCCCTATGACAGCTCAAAAATGCTACCAGAATTCCGGAGTCTGCTGATGATGTAATCCGTCATGCATCTCCTCAAACATGTATGTTACTTAAATATTTCAAAACCTAGAGCCTATTTCACCATCGCCGGATAAAATACATGAATATCTGTCAACAAATAAAAAGGATATGTAGCGGGGTAGCCTCCCTGTTGCCAGATAGTGTTGCTGCAAGTATGGACTCAAAGGCCGTTTATATCACCGCGGGTAGTGAGTAAAATGCGGGTTTGCTCAATGTTTTCCAGTAGGAAACTTTGTTTGCGTTTCAACTTGTTTTAACTTTTAAGGAAGCAAACTTGTTTATCCATATACATGCGACCCAAGTAAGTGCAAAATTCTAAATATAAATAAATTATGATAGATGAGCCAATTGTGAAAACTTGAGTCTTGTAAAACTAGCCGAATGAAAAAAGTGAAAACTATTTTTTATCTCGCTTGCTCTAGCAAAATTTCACTAACAAATAAAGCATCCCTGTATGCTTGGCCCATGATTGGTACGTCAGTATGTCGCTGCGAGATAGATATTCCATCTTTTACTAACAATATGAATAAAAGAGGGACGGATATCTCGCGGTGACATACTGTCGCACCAATCCTGTGCTAAGCCTACTGGTCTATTCCTAGTGGAAACTCAAATATTTATCATTAATAATCATAGACAGATCGATCCTACAGCTAAAGTAAAAAAACAAAGGCAACGTTTTTATTTTTCCGCTATGAAATTAAAAAGGAATTGTTCATTGTTTTTTTAAAGAACAAAAACGAGGTTTAATAGTGTGGCAAAAAAACAATTGAACAATCTTTTCTAAATGAAATTAATAATGAGTTAAGGTTTCCCTACCATTGCAAACAATGAAATCAGCGACCTCCACAGGAAATGGAGAAAAACAACTTTCTAGAACAAATAAGCAATATTTTATCATCAATCCTAAACGTGCCCGTAACGAAACTAGTTTACACATTTAACTGAACTATTAGGTACTACAAATGCATTGTGTACAGTCATAACTCTCACAAAAATAAACAAACAATGTTTTTCTGTGGAAATGTTAGAATTATTACATTAGAAATACAGATGCTCAGACAGTACCGATAAACAG
The DNA here is from genome assembly GCA_025490895.1 of Thaumatotibia leucotreta. NCBI lineage: Eukaryota > Metazoa > Arthropoda > Insecta > Lepidoptera > Tortricidae > Thaumatotibia > Thaumatotibia leucotreta. The sequence goes on along the minus strand of JALPQI010002792.1, from coordinate 76,154 downwards.
AAGCTGAAACAAATTACGAGTAGTTACCGAGAAAATGTCTGTTCTTATTAAAATGAAATGAGGCAAGGATCTAAAAATTTGACACCGTTTTTAAGGTTCCGTACAATCCGTACCTAAGGGTAAAAACCTAAATTTAGACCAAACGAGCATTCGCTCATTCTATCCCCCACTCTACGAAATCAACGAATTTCGACGAATCACGTTTTGTGTAACGATAACGAACGAATATCGTAGAGTGGGGGATAGAATGAGCGAATGCTTGTTTGGTCTAAATGCACCTTAAGATAATAGTACCAAACCCTTCGTACGACAGACCTACTCGTACTTGATCGGTTTTTAATATTTTCAGTATTACTAGGATTCAATATTGAATATTTCAGCTAATTGATCAATATCTAAAAATCAACAAAATATGAACACATTTTCGGATAATACAATTTTTGATAAGCGATATAACGCAATGGGTAGGTGTATGTATTATGCAGTATGATAGATATCTAATTTTATACCGACTTAAAAAAAGAGAAGTTTAAAAATCGACGAACTCTTTTTATGAAAATTGTTTTTTTGTTTAAAAGGGTACCTTCCAGTTGGTTCCATTATTCAGTTTATAAACTTGGTAACAATAAAAGTATCCTTCATTTCTGGTTACGTTCAGGAAAGTTCTAGAAAGTGACTGGAAGTTTCTCAGAAGCGTTCAGAGCTCGGAACTATCACGAGGAATTTAAAGTTGTAAATCACTTATAAAGTTTTCTTCGATGTTCTGAATGAGTTAAGTTTAAAAGTAGTAAACATTTCGATACATTAAAATGATTTGTACTTGCAGTAACAAGTCTTCCCAATATTGTTTATTAACTAGACTGGAACAATTGCGATTAACGACAAGCTAATGGACCATGATTCATAAATCATGAAATTTAAAATTGAGGAGCAGATATGACTTGACACATATTACATATCAAAATTGTGTTGAAAACATAAATAGGAAACTAGCATAAACACTAGTTTTTCATTTAACTTTACTAATTATCATGAAGGTAAAATACAGTCGTCTGTCCGTACTGTTATCAGTATGTAAGTCTTATAAGAAAACGAATCACCAAGTAAAAAAAACCGACGTCAACCGATTTCTCCAAGATCAACATCAGAACCCGCCTCGGTACTATGCTAATGGGACAATCTACAGGCGTTATACTCGTTCTATTAAAAACAAATTTTGATACTTAGGTAATCGGTTCACAATTCTCGGAGATTTCAAATAACATAAAAACAAAAAAAACAGTCGAATTCAGAAATTTTTTCAATTTGAAGTCAGATAAAAATACCAAGTCTTAATCCTTTGTGTGACTGAACCTCCAAGTAGGCGATAGGGCGTTGGAGCTATGGATTTACAAACGTTCACGGATACACGTCCCTATACAATACAATTGTGACTAAAATGGCAAATTATTCCCTCCCAATGCCTGACACGGCCCCTAGCAAAATCCCAAGGGATGCTGCAGGCACATAAAAAAAAACTGTAATGACGATGACATAATGTAACTATTTCTTGGCTAATGCGAAGAATTTGGAATGCCGTGGATGGCAGTTTTATCTGAGCGACGCGGCGTCTGGATATTTCATAAGTCTATGGCTGGACCTGATTTTGTTTACTATTTAATTAAAGAAACATGGCTAATCCCAAGTGGATTAATTATGAGTATTATGACTTACTAACAGATACCTTCTGCCCGTGTAACTTAAAATCAGCCTTAAGATTTTCAGCAGATATCAAATCCAAGTGTACGAAACCATCTTGAGACTTGACCTTTTCGAGAATAATTCGACATTAAATAAGTTATAACATTAAAAGTACGACATTACTAAGAAACATAATTAGCCACGTACACAATTTTGTTTTATACCTAATTAACAAAGCCTTTAAATGTTTATGATTTTGTTACTAGATTAGGCTAGCTATTATTGAAGTGCCTCCTGTACTTCAATTTTTACTAAATTGGAATAATAGTTACAATAAAAATAAAAACCGGCCAAGAGCATGTCGGACCATGCTCTCTGTAAGGTTCCGTTGTTATTCAAAAACGCCTGAACCGAATGTTCCCAATAGTTTTATTTTAAAGTATCAAGGAGGGACACAATTTTTTTTTTCGTCTGGGCCGGTTATCTCCGAAATAAATAATTTAAGAAAAAACTTTCTGTTGGAACCCTTATTTTTTACCTAGGTATTCAATGATACCCCACACTACAGTATTACAGCAAAATCAGAGAAACATCCCGACTTAAGGTATAGGTTGTACCATTTTGTCCGCGTAATTAATATGTGTAGGTACCTACCAATAATACCTGTACCAAATTGCAAATTTTTATTTGTTAATAATTCAGGATAAAATGCAATTCTAAATGTTAAAAGGCAAACATACCAGCTAGAAAGTAATTGTAACCGTCTTCTGTTGCTAACAGTACGAAGAACCTCCTAAATTAATATTTATTATAAAGACATGCCCACACAAGAGTAAAATAAATATTCATCATTGTTTATCCCTACTACCCACAGTTCGCCCCCGGGAATCGATGTGATCTTGACCTTAGCGGAAGGACACTTTGCTTACTGGATACTAGTGTAAATAATATAATATGGACGTTGGCAGTACTTCTAAAGTAAATAGGTAACGCATTCATTAGTTCTAAGACTGCTATGGAAGGGCAATGACCTTGCCTTAGCACAAGAACCAGATTAATCAGGGTTACATCTTACTTTACTTAGGTGTCATAGGTAGTTACTAAATACGTGTCGCGTAACTTCAAACTCGTGTATGTAATTCCAATTTAGAAAAAAAACTAGCTTTGTCAAAAAAAAAAAAATATTTTGTTTTATACAATGTTTAATCGCAGACTGTACTTTTTTTATCAAAATTTTGTATGTGTACAACTCTGACGTAGTTTTGGTTCCAATATAAACCTACCTACATTCAGTGCAGTACGGGGGTGCGTCACGAAGGCTATAACAACTTTTGATATAATATTAGTCGCAATAACGCTCATTTGATATAATTATTGAATCATGTAACAACAAATAATATATTTACAAATGATATAATTATTATTTTATATAATAATCAATTGAAATAATGATATTTCATATAACATACTTTTAGTTTAATTCATATTTCGTATAATTATCTTATAGTATAACGCTACTTTTCTTAAAACTTGATAATTACCAAGATATTGGCTCCTAAATAAAATTTGGTTTTGATCATAATTACTAACGAATGGGGACTAAATCTGCAGTGAGCGAGCGAAGCGAGCGAACAAAACCTTCCGGGGCAGATCCGACTCGGATAGGTTAGGTTAGAAGACTAAGGCGGGAGCTTTGCTCCCGCCTTAGTCTTCGAGGTTTTTTTTTTTTTTCAACCCAGTAAAGTTTATTATTGTATATCAAATGAGAATTATACCGTATGAAGGTTATACAAAATAAGTGTTATATTAACTATTCATTATACTAAACAATAATAGATATTTTAATATTATACCAAAAGTTTATTATATACAATGAACGATTATACACGGTGGAATTTAATCGGTGAACAGGAATCCATTTTTCTAATTCAGTAATCGATGGCGGTCACGTTTATGTAGTACTTAAGTGGAACCAAGTTTTTTTTAGCATAATTTTTTTTTATGTTGAAATTATAATTTATTTCATTTACTAATGGTTTAGTCTGAAAAGTCTAATACCTCTTTTCAAACTATCAGCCATAGAAACTTAAAACATAAATGAGCAATAATTTTTGCGATAGACTCTATTCCTATGTAAAATAAGAGCGATGCATGGCTGATAGTTTGAAAAGAGGTATTAAACTTTTCAGACTAAACCATTAGTAGGGTGACAATAAGTTTTAATTAAAGTTTAATTTCAACATAAAAAATTGTTATGCTAAAAAAAAAACTTGGTTCCACTTAAGTACTACATAAACGTGACCGCCATCGATTACTGAATTAGAAAAATGGGTTCCTGTTCACCGATTAAATTCCACCGTGTATACTTCGAAAATATATTTTTTGTTGTTATATCGAATGAAAATATATTAAGTATTTTTATACGGATCATTACACACCCGCAGTACGGTCATACCAGGCCCTTGCAGATAACTAGTACACTTCGACCCATTGGGATCTTTAGTGTAATGGTGTCCGATTAGTAATCATAATATTTTTTTTACACAACCTTGAACCTTGACCGACATAAGGTTGATGCCACACTGGTGCCGTAACCGCATGCGGCGACGGTGTGTGAACGAGACAGTGCTACATACATGCACAGCGGTGTCCTGCTCGCACGCGAGCGAATTCGCATAAATGTGTGGCCTAAACCCCTTATTCATAAACGTCCCCTAACCTAGAAACCCGATAAGTATTAAATGTCATTTTCTGTCTTATCAATTTGTCGATAATACTGAAAGGGACAAACGATACTTATCGGCTATGGTAGGAGACGTTAATAAATAAGGGGATAAGATATTTCTTGCGGGTCAGCCTTTCATTGTATAGCCTCTAGCCGCCCAGAGGCTTATAAAAAGGTCTCCTCAAACAAAAGAAATTCTATTATATTTCCTACACTATGAATTCAAAATTCATTGGAAATTTTTATTGCCTGGGCGGTAGGAGGATAGCTAAAGTTACGACTACATATATAGCGTGGTGACTGTATATGATATGAAACTAGCAAACTGTGTGAAGGACGGGCTTTGGCCTTGCATTCGCTTTAATTGAGAACCAAGTAATTGAGACCTGTGTCACAGATTACAAATAAGATACCCACTGAAGACATACCACCCAAGTTTTGGGTGATTGTTAAATCAGATTCAGCTGTGTCGAGTTACGGAGACCGATAAAGTTAATATTCCAATAAGAGTTTTTTTTAATGGACTAGCGACAAAACATAAATAAAATTAAAACGTAGGATCCCCCACCTATAAGGGGTTCTCTAAATCATCTCCGAAAATTGTTTGTATGAATTTTACATCGCAACCAATTTTTCGCATAAAGTCATTTCGCCGAAAGATCATGTTCCAATTGAATCTTATGAAATCGTTTCATTTCCCAACTAAATGGTTGGCAATTCTATCTTTGGGCTTGGTTTTAAATTGGAACTTTTTATAATACATATTTTCATGTGGATTATGGTTTAGCTGGCATTTATTTAAATAAATAATTACCAATGTTTTTGGGTATAGTTTGGGGCGAATTTTATGTAGGTATTTTTTAATAACAGCTTACACGGGGTTTTATATTAATGTTGATAGACAATTAAAAGTCGGGTTCTAAACAGTAATTTAAATGAAACTGATGAGGGAACGCAATGCCGAGGGAATAAGAAAGCAGTCGGTTCTGGCACTCGCCGGCCGCTGCCGCGGCACGCTCGCTTCGCTCGCTCGGCTCGTGCGCTGTATGGTCGCAGTTTCACCTAACACTCCTCCTCGCTTCGCTCGTCGTCGTACCTAACAGGACTCTGTGAAAGGTTTTTTTAACGGTATTTTTGTAGGCAAGTTCAGAAACATGCTAAACAACAACAACAGCAGGTAAAGTGCTGGTACTTAGATTCTTAGAGGAGTCAGAAATCTGCATATATTTGTTGACTATGGTTCTTTTTGACTAATTAGCTTCATATTTGTCTAAGACAAATACATGAGCAATCATAATTTTAAAGATCGGTTTTTACTTACTTTTATTTTTTACTTAGTTTAAACACTGGCTAAACGTTATTCGTGTAATAGTTGTTAGGCCTAGTGAAAGGTTTGACAAATGATCAGTATGCTAAAAGCATTGTGTCATTACAATAATCAGTCTTATAATAATTCTGCCAAATGAAACGTTGTCATACAATAAATTGCTAATTGTTGGTTGTCAAAGTGAACCATCGGCGAAATGTTGGTTGGCAAATGAAATTCGGACAAAAAAAGTTCGGAGAAAAGGCAGAACCCCCCTATAAGGGCTTAAGGGCCCAAGTCGTCGTCGTATATGAGCCATTTTTTTTTTCAAAGTTCTCACTCTTTTTTTATAATATAGGTATTTTTATATGATTTCTAATCAGAATCGTGAGCTCTTTCGATCCTAATAGTAGTATTTGTGCAAAAATTTACATATATTTTTCGAATATTCCATTCAGTTACCGTCATACAAAATGTATGAACAAATGGTAATGGAAGGGAACAAAACCCTTAGGACAAAAAAATCACCTATCAGGATCAAAAGGTCGTGATTCAGAGTGGAAATCATATTTAACATTCCAAATAAAAAAATGGAGGGATAACTTTGAAAAAAAAAATGGTCCAAACCCGAACATTGCGTCGGAACTACGCGGGCGTACAATAGGCGACAACGCCCGAAAGACGGTAAGTGTGCGCGGGAGTTTAGGGCGGTTGGTGGTCGATGATGATTATGATGAGGTTATGAATGAAAGGAATAGACAGTAAGTAATTAAGGTAGAGCAGCAGAATATGGAAGATTAGTCGTTTTTTCCTGAAAACTTTATAACTGCGTTAGTGAGGCCCGCTTTAAGGGCGCGGCTCCACTGACGCGGACCGGAGCGGAGCTGTGCAAGATTGATTAATTACACTCTTCAAATTCAAAATTCTAAACACTGTGATGCGGTCTCATTGTCGAGCTCCCACAGCTCCTAGACTAGACTCCAACTAGAGTCACTAGATAATCTTTCTTATTGTGAAATTTATCTAATATACCAAATGTAATCTTTGAATGAGAAGCTCCAATTTCTAACATAGTTATTGGCGTAACTTAGAGAAGTTACCAAACAACATCAACTAAAACTTGAGTATTGCAACTTGGGAGGGCATAATTTAATAAGGATACACGTGCTGTGACTGTATAATGCTTTCCCCTAGAGTATGAAGCGTCGGTCAATCGCGCGTTTTGAGAGCGTGGCGTGGTGAGAGCGAGATGGAACGCGTGCGCAGCATGGCGTGCCGTCCCGCACTCTCATCGCTCCCCAGCCCGCTGCGCTCTCAAAATGGGTGTGACTGAGCCCTTATACAGCGGTTATAGGACTTCGGTACTTAAAACAGATCCAACGTACTTCATTAGATGTAATGGGTAATGAAAGTTGTCTATTATTTAAAAGCGTAAGGACCCAGTAAATGCCTTGCTTTTACTGTCTTATACAGGGTGTTTCACCGGCTGTTGAAACCTTCACAGACAAAGCCAAAAAGAACATTGGGATTGATGCTTATTTGGGAATTTAAATTGTGGACCATAGTTGCAGTATTGGACTATAGGTGAGTAGGTAGTTTTACGGTAACCATGATCACAAAATTGACTGTATCATGCATTTTGGTAGTGTAATCTTGATATTTTGTAAATAGTTGGCTTACCGCGAACCACGGTCGATGTTGCCTCTCTGTCACACTTACGCACGAATTCAAAAGGGCGACAGAGAGGCAATACGCCTATCGTGGTTCGCAATAGGGCCTCAGACACCCGCCCCTGCAAAATTTTATTCAATTTGTACGATTGGTATTTGCTGTTGACAAAGCATAACTGAATATTTTTGGTTGATTTTAAAAGGAAAAATTCGACTTAGTAAAATGGCTATCAGTTGAAACACAAGTATCTATTTTATTTTCCCGCCTATGAATAAATTATCCCAAGTATAATGAGGTGGAGTAATGGATAGTGGATCTGGGCTACCCCTAATAGATCTTCTGAATTAAACAGTGAATAATTTTACACAAGGTATGCTCTAATCGAAATACTTACCCCCTTATTCATAAACGTCTGCTAACTTAACAAGCCGCTAATAATTGTTTGTCCCTTTCGGTCTTAACAATGTGTCCATAAGAGAAAGAGGGACAAACAATTATTAGCGGCTTGTTAAGTTAGCAGACGTTTAGGAATAAGGGGGTTAGTATATTTATTACTGATTTCCAATAACTGACTGAGACACTTGTAATGTTGCGAGGTAAAAAAACTTTTCCAATTGTTTATAACGATCTTACATTTTGCTAAATAAAAGGGAGGATCATTTATTTGCAAACACAATATACGAGTAGGTATAACATTTAATTAAACTAACCAAATATCATCATCATCATCATCATCATCATCATCATATCAGCCGAAAGACGTCCACTGCTGAACATAGGCCTCCCCCAAAGATTGCCACATGAATCCAGCGGACTCCTGCGACCTTCACCAGGTCATCGGTCCACGGTACTGAAACGTGGCCGCTTACAATGGGTCTCATAAGAAGGCTCAAAGTCACCCAAAGGGCAATGGGGAGGGCTATGCTAGGAGTCTCTCTGCGTGATCGGATTAACCAAATATAGATGACATGAATGACAGATTCTCGGGCATTCTCTTGCTGAATCGTAATGCTGATACATTGCGCTATATAGGATTTATATTCCTAAATCGCTAAACGTCTGGTTGGCATAACTTGAGACCGAAGAGCTAGCGATTTGTTGTGTCAACAGTACTTTCGAATCCCTTTCTGATTCCGGTTTGATAATACCGCAATAAGCAATGCATTACCTGCTCGCATTTATTTATCATTCAAAACCAGGAAATAGCTGTTGCACAACTCCCAGTGCAACGTAGTACACCTAGACTACCTAGGTAACCTTGTCCCATATACCGCAGCCCAGGGCAGCCTGTTTTCATATTAATACCTAATATTACATCGCGGCTCCCAGTCGACTAGTAAATAATTCATAGCGTTGCCTGGAGGCAAACCATAATAAATATAGACGGAAAACTGGCATTGGGAATTTAGTTCTGCGTGCAGTCGCCAGCGGATATTTCGTAGCGTCCAGAGTGTTCTAAAATATCTGAACACTCCTTTATTGCCATAACTATAGAGGCGTGTTCAAATATTTTTGAGCGACTGTACGCAGTGGTGGAGACACTGCGATCGCCAACCCGCATGCCAAGCGTGGCGATTATGGCAAAACCCCCAAAATGAAAACACAAAAAAGGCCGCGGCCCCGAGGTTCCGGCGACCCCCGGTGCCCTGGTTATGGTAGCGGCCAGGGTGCTAGCGGAGTCAGGGGTGCTATAATTGGGGCGGGAAAGTTCTTGAGTGGCGGCCACGTACCGGAAGGCGTAGCGTGGGTAGGCCCCCACAAGGTGGACTGATGACCTGGTGAATGTGGCAGGAGTCCGCTGGATGCGGGTGGCGCAGGACCGGTCATTGTGGCAATCTTTAGGGGAGGCCTATGTTCAGCAGTTAACGTCTTTCGGCTGACATGATGATGTACGCAGATCTGGCCTGCTACCGCGAACACAGAAATTCGTAAATTTCGAGGATATGCCTGTCACTCCAACGAAGGCGTCATTATAGTCATGTTATCAGCGTTTCTCAGTCCACCGCTGGACTATTATTAATATTGTCTAATGGGCAAGCGAGTCGGCGATCGCAGCAGTGTATGTGTCCATCATCATCCCTTAGTCGATACCCACAGGAAGATTCTTTAAAGTGACAGAGAAAAATCCCCGATATTTTCGAATTTCGTGTTCGCGGTAGCAGGTAATAGAGTTGGTAAGTTGGTATTATGTCTAATTTGTATTTGAGACTTTGTTAGGAAAAACTCGAGTTTTTACGATATACTGTGCATTAAGTTTGCGTTCGTTCAATTACATAATTCCACTGTATTTATGATACCTCCACTTTTTCTTTCCCTTGTGCTTCTCCTTAAGCATTAGCGAAGGAATTTTAACGTATATATTTGGGTGCGCCAAAGTATTTATAAAATTGCAACTTAGATTATTGGAACTCCGAAAATTTTTCTTATACAATTTAACTTCATAATGATCGGTATTTAGAATAATCTTTGTTCATAATCATCATCACATAGAATTATTTATGTTCATAATATTGTTTTTCATACATATTTGTGGCAGTCCATCAGAAAAGGGCCCTTATGGCGGTTTCTAGTTACGGAGATATCGACGTTTTTGTAAAATCGTTCGAAATTATCGTTTTTTGAATTTATGCAAAATTGTATAATATACGAATAGACGTGCAATTGTAGCTTGGTATCAGTAGTGTACGTTAAGTATTTCTATATTAAAATTCAGCTCAAAGTTTAGTAGAAAAGGGCCCTTATGCTAGACCGCGTTCGAAAATGTGAAAACTGTTGTTAAAAAATGTTGTAATTACTTGCAACTTTTGCTTATAAGTGAGTTTATGTTATACAGCGTGTGTATTTGATACGGGCGAATATTTTAGTGACGATTACTATCGGACCTAGGGAACCTATTTACATAAATTTGTTTTAGAAATTAAAGTTTTTTTTTTCATACAAAATAATTGAGCCCGCAATGTATTGCATCCACTGGTAGCCACATTACTTAAAGTAGACATAAGTATCTAAACGTCATACGAGTCTCATGTCAGTTGGCCGGCATACATTGCTGCTGGGTTGCACTTTAGACAAATCATTACACCTAATCAACAACAAAATTTAACGAAATGGTTATCTTATACGACTCGTAGGATCAGATATTATAGCTGGATTAATTATTCGCCCGTATCAAATACCCACGCTGTATAGGTACGATTCAATGAAGTACTTTGATACCTCATTTAAAAATTACCCGATTTACACATAAACAGTAATGACAGTTAGAGATCGCCATGTCGTAAAACTTATCAGCTACCGATGTATTATTTCTCCCATATACTAGTAGTCGCTCCAAGGTTTCTTCCTAAAAAAATAATTTTACTCAAAGTGGTAACACGATGACACGATAAAAAACACTACTTAACATGATTTTCTTCTTATTCTAAAAATGATACTTAAAATGTGAAATTGTAATCTTCGCTTTTTTTTCAATTATTATCCTATTATCTTTTAATCAAACCTCTTGTCTCTCTAGATTAAAATGTGATTTTTAAAATCTAAAATTATTTAACATTATAAAAATAATTATTCTTACTGTTAGCTATTGCAACATTGCCTCGTGGCTTCAACTTATAGGCAAACTTGATGTCACGTGGCAATGTTGCAGCAGTTGACGGTACGTAGATTATGAATGATCCCTTATTGGTGACATTATCGGTGGTAAGGTATGTTCTCTTGCAATATACTAAGTGTCTTAAATAAATAAAAACAAATATTAAGGGACAATTTTATACAAATCGATCTGGTAGGTACTGTGTGAATTGATAATTATAATAAACGTTTTATGAGAATTACTGATAAACCATCAAGATTTTAAGTTAACTTCATATAACATTTTTTCTTTGGTATTCTATTGTTATACAAGATTAGTAACTAAATAATGTTTTTATCGTTATATACTTCAGCAATGAGTAATTTTTATCTGTGATTGGCCATAAGGGCCCTTTTCCCAAATGTATGGGAGTCAATCTGTGATTTTTATGTAACTTTAATCATTTATAAATAAAAAAATAAGACATGCAGAATAATTCTGACACTTTTGTTATAATTGTGTAGGCTGATTAAATATAATTTAGAAGTCTCTAAATAAAAAATATTATTATTACAATAGGAACAATGTTAAATTCTGATTGTGATATTCTGATTAAAATATACATATTTAATAAACTATGTGATTTTATTTCTATCCTTAAATGTAAGTTGAAATATGTGTAACTAATTACTATAGTTCAGATGGTAACGTATTAGAAGAAAAGGAAAAAAAAACATTTTTCTTTTTTTTTTCTTATAAGCGACTTGCTCTAATCAACGGCCGATTTTTCATGATCTGGAAGTCGATGAGACAAAATCACAACTGATTCTCAAACAAATGCACCTTGAGATACATAATCAATCGTCATCTATGTAACTTCCAATGGGAACATCCTTAAAGTGAGTTTCAAACTTCTTTTAACGTTTTCTCAAAAGTGCAATACTTAGCATGTGTAGGTTTGATGATTTTAAAAAAAAAAAGTACGTGGCCTAGGGTCATGATTTTTTTTGTATTAGATAGCTTATTTAATGCAAATTTAGGATCTATGCGTAACTCAATACCTGCCATAAGGGCCCTTCCGTGATGGACTGCCACATTTTTAGTACTAACTTTTATGTTTATATAATTTTTCACTATACTTATTTTATGCAATATATTCTAATGTTATAGGTATTTCTTTTTTTCTGTACTGGTTTTATGCATGAATTATTTTTGTTTAATTAAATATAAATCGTACTATTACTGTAAACTAGCTACCTGCACAAATCAGGTTGTGGCAGAAGACTTGGTATAATCTATTTTGGCATCAACTTAATGAGACAGAAACATCACTTGGCTTAAATAACAATATTTCGAATATTACTTTGTCCGAAACTATCTTGGCATACCATTAATTACGCCGAGTGTTATAAGACAGAAATTAGATTTGCATTTTTTTTTTGGGCATGTAGCCACATGTTCGAAACTTGCCTTTTTCGTCAGGCAGAATTTGCTGTGAGGGTGAAAATTTCTGCAGTGAGCGAGCGAAGCGAGCGAACAAAACCTTCCGGGGCAGATCCGACTCGGATAGGTTAGGTTAGAAGACTAAGGCGGGAGCTTTGCTCCCGCCTTAGTCTTCGAGGTTATTTTTTTTTTAGCAACCTAGAAAGTACTCGGCTCAGTAACACAGTAAGTAAAGTATAGAATATTACTACTACCTCGATTATATTGAGAGGTTGTAATTATTCCTTCTATGTTATGCTAAAACAAACTATACCGATACTTTTATGCACGTCCAGATTATGCCTCATCATAAATAGGAGCATCGAAATTATGCTCGAATAATATTCGAACAACTCGAAATCTGCCACAAAGAAATATGCAAAAGTTGAGTATGTCACAACAGTTTCTGCACAAAGCCCATTATGACTACATAGTTTATGTTATTCATAAAAGAATTCTGCCGTGCAATTCCTAAAACACAGTAACTGACAAAAGTCGATTTTGAGATAATAGCAAAAAACAGTTTTAAAGTAATATATTTTCCAAGATTTGATAGTTAATGAGATTTTTTTTATGCAAAATAAAGTATTTAATTCATACAATATGGTAAATTAAAAAATATATGCTTCTGAATTTTCTAAAATTAAATATGAGGTTTTTTCGAAATTCTGTGTTTGTACTGCGCTTTTAAAAACAGGGAAAAATATAACAATTACTAATTAAGACACAGTAAAATGACCACTTACTGCACAAATTTTGCGTGCTTTGTAGAGATAGGCGGCATTTTACAGGTTAAACTGCAGTAAAAGGGACTAGTATACTGTAATTTAACTAGTATTTTGATTGAATTTTCGTGCTACGAACTTCATTCACAGCAGTAAAATATAGTTTTTTTTAATAAAGTAATTAAAACAGAAAAAAACTTTGTAACAACATAACATAACATTATAATTAAGAAATTCAAACACGCTTATCAAGTTTCATGCCAATGTGTGAAACAGAAGGAAGTAAAAAACGATTTAAAAATTACTTAGAAAATGCAGTTTAATTAGGGATTTGTCGTTAATAATACAAAAAATAGACAAAAATATGGTTTATTATCACATTTTCTTAAGCAATGATATAACAATCAACTTTAGGTACCATTATCGATTGTAATAATAGCAAATGGCACATTATACTCAGCCTTACATTGATTTCAATGAGTAAGGTTACGACTGATTATGGCGTAGCACTTCTACGATTAATTTAAATAAATATAATTTCTTACGTATTTGTGTCACTTATAAATCAAATATAGTCTTTAGAATACTGTATATTATAATACAAAACCCTACAAAAGAATAAATTGTCATTAATTATGACCTATTATTACAATTATTAGTCCAACATAGTTGAGATCTTTTATAATTTGCGTGAGGTAAATCTACTTCTTTTGCCTTAGATCTGCATTTTCACATAATTGTTAGACCTTTGGTTTATCATGAGCTTCAAACCACTTTTGCTTTATTATTGAGTATATGACATTTATTTCAACATACAAATTCAAAAATTTTAACTAAACAAGAAATAATCAACAAATGGAAAACAAAACACTGTGTAAAGCCCGAACCGAATCTATGAAAATATAGTCCGTTGTAGCCGTAAACTATTTCTATGGTAATTTATATACTATATCTGAAACAAGTTGGATAAAGAAAATTAGATAAAAAACCCCTAAAAACAGTTCAACAGCTACACCACCGGACCGTAATGGGACCATATTTTCACGAATCTGGATCTCGCATAACTAACTAACATTGAAAACTTAACGGCATTTAAACTAAAGCAGTCTTAATTAAATACATGAGATAAGGATAATGACTTTTTGATCATGATCAACTTTCTATAGCTCAGTCACTGGAAGCTCCACGTCCAAAGGCTCCTGGAGTATATTTATGTATGAAACATTATAGGTTTTGTTATGTTTGTTTGGAAAAAACAAGTAGACAAATTTGCTTCGTTAAAGCACCCTGTTAATAAGATAATTAAATGAAACCTCTTTAGTAGTATCTATCTCATGAATGTACCTCATAATTCTAGAACCGCCGCCCGGCCGGTTTGTGGAGGCCATTAATAACCTACCTACAGTATTGCCGCCGAATCATAATTAACATTTAAGAAAAGCAACTATTGCCGTGGCATGACATACAGTGTTAAACAAACATCTTGACAGGATATTAAATAGGGGATGATTATTTAGAAAATAAATTATAATATTATTTTTTGTTCCGTAAATGAAAACAAAAAAACTAGTTTTTTTTTAATTTCTAGTGAAATTTAATAGTTCTTATGTTATTAAATTAGTCACTAATTTAATAACACCTTATATATTTTATGTAGCAATCCATTAAATAAATAACTAAGAATTTACTTCTATATTTTATGTTAAGCTTTGAATTTAAGCTAGCATAAAGAAAATTTGTTAAATGCATCTGGAATTACCGTATAAGAAACTTAAGCCAAAAAGTATGTAGCAATCCTATGGAAAAGTAAATACAAATTTCTAAATACTCGATTATTGACCGGTATTGGCGGTATTCGTATAATTCATATGTATAATCTACTTCATACGTTACGGCGAGGTACCGCAATCAAGAACAAATGTAACAATATTACCTCGTGTGTTCATAAGTTTTGAGACGAATTTCAAACCTCAAATTTAAAATAAAAACGTGCTGGCAGCTTGTCGTGGCTGTTTCAGGATTTGAAATTGGAACGTTTTAATTAAGAATATATATCTTTTTTCTTTTTATTGTCATTGTTTGTCAAAATGGCGGCTAAGAAACAACTTCGGTGTACTGTAGTTTCGTTGTATGAGGCGGGAAAAAAACCAAAGGAAATTTTTAACGAATTAAAAAATATTGGAGCTAGCCGCAATTTTGTATACTATACTATAAAGCGGTATAAGGAGACCCAAAAGATTGATGATCGTCCAAGAACTGGCCGCCCGCGTTCTGTTAGGACCCCTGCGAACATAAAGATTATCAAAGAACGAATTCGTCGAAATCCGTGCCGCACCCAGAAGAAAATGGCTCTACAGACGGGAATTTCACGTATATCGGTAAATAGAATACTTAAATATGATCTTAAATTAAAAGCGTATAGTAAGAGAAAAGTGCATTATCTAAATGATCGTCTACGGAAAATGCGACTCAAACGTTGTCGGACCCTACTTAGGCGACACGACCCTACAAAAATATTGTTCACGGATGAGAAGATATTTACTGTCGAAGAAAAATTTAACAGGCAGAATGATAAAATCTACGCCAAAAGCTCAAAGGAGATTCCGTCTAACGTGCGAAATGTCCAACGCACACATCATCCGGCTAGCGTCATGGTATGGTGGGGAGTTTCATATGAAGGCGTTACGAAATTACATTTCTGCCAACAGGGGGTCAAAGTTAAAGCACAAAATTATCAGAGTGACATTCTCAAGAACGTTGTAAAACCCCTATCTACCACTCTATTCGCTGGAAAGGACTGGATTTTCCAACAAGATTCAGCACCATCGCATAAAGCGAAATCTACACAAAAGTGGCTAAACGAAAATTTGCCTGGGTTTATTAGTACTGAGGAATGGCCTTCTTCAAGCCCAGACTTAAATCCTTTAGATTACTCTTTGTGGACGGAATTAGAGCTAAGGGCATGCCGAAAGCCGCATCCAAACCTTCAGGCCCTGAAGCGAGCCTTAGTGAGAGAAGCGAAGCGTATTCCTATTGAAAAAGTACGTGAAGCTATTGATGAGTGGAAACCGCGTTTAAGAGCCTGTATAAAAAATAAGGGTGGACATTTCGAGTAAATTATATTTTTATTTTACTAAGACATTGTCTTTCATTAACCCTATAACTGTGTCATAAAAATAAATTATCTTATCTAATTATAATTCGAGTATTCATTTCGTCTCAAAACTTATGAACACACGAGGTATAACATGATTATATTTGTTAGCAAGGCATTACTTAATAAGATGATACCGTCGCCTATGAACCATAACTCGCATAGCAGAATTAAATGTCGACAAACTAAAGAGGAAGAAGGTTATTTTTTTTGTCTTTTAAGAACCTAATAATTAGGTAGTTAAAATATGTCGGTAATACCTTTATAAGTAACTATATAATTTTTTATACGGTTATCAACCGACGACGCCTTGGTTGTTTTAAATTGTAAACAGGTCAAGAATTATTTTCCTACCTTAAACAGACGTTCTAACGATATCACTATAAAGCCCTCTACAAGGAACGTCCGAGATGGAACTAACTCAAATTTGCCACTTAAAATAAAGGTGTAAATGCAGTTAAACTAGTCAAATAATATAAAAATACTACCTAAACTGCAGCCCCTTGGCGTGCTACTGTCCTTTAGCTAGTATTATTGCTATTGAAAGTAATACATCATACAGCATAATGTGTACTTAATAAACTTGTTACTGTAGTTTAGATGGCAATACGTTACTTATTTGAACAGTAGCGTACCACTTTAAATATCGTTATTTTATTCCTACTGCGTCTTAAATAGTAATTATTCTCATTAATCTATAAAACTGGAAACGCAGTACAACAATTTTAGCATAAAAATTGTATACTGTGTTTTAATTTGTATCTTTATAAACGAGATACTATGAGTTTACATGCTAAAAACCATGAAAATCTACACCTGTACTGCGTTTTAGTCAGTATCAGCCCAAAACCCGTAGCCGTAGACCATTTTACTGTGCTTTAAATTGCATTGTGCAGGAAAAACTAGTGACTTACTGCTTTTGGGGTTTCGAGTTTCCATGTTCCAGTTTTCCAAATTAAAAACCGATCGATTGGGATTATGCGTTTTGATTTGCTGATTATAGATCACCAATAAACCAAAAATCGGAAAATGGGCAGTTACTGTGGTTTAGGAATTGCACGGCAGAATTATACCACAACAGAGTGAACCTAATGGGAAAATGTTTATAAATAAACAATTTATTTCAAATAACTTTATGAGTATAGATTAATCTACTTGACGACTTTAGGAGGATAAAATTTCGAAATAAAAATCGTTATGAACATTGTAGGTAGAAGTATAATTAGTAGAGGTCCAAATGGAAAAAATTGTGCGCTGTGAGTTACAGTTTTGTAATTTTTACCAGAGCTAGAGGGTGTAAAAATAAATATTTTTAGATGTGGAGGGAAAACCAATTCCCCCCCTGACCGAGGGGGGAGGGGGGTGAATATGCAAACGGAAGGGTTATGTTTAAAATTTTTTCGTCTAATATTTAGGCCTACTATTCATTGTTTGGTATCATTTTCATATAAAACAGACACGGGGAATTCATTTTTGATAAAAAACATGAGGATTTTCATATATTAAAAAATAATTATTGGTATAAGGGTAAAATAATCACCGCTTTTATTTTGATTGTTGCGTTA
Source organism: Thaumatotibia leucotreta (assembly GCA_025490895.1). Lineage (NCBI taxonomy): Eukaryota > Metazoa > Arthropoda > Insecta > Lepidoptera > Tortricidae > Thaumatotibia > Thaumatotibia leucotreta. Next base: position 58,275 of record JALPQI010002792.1, on the reverse strand, counting down.
TATAAGTATTACCAAATAAATATATGAAACTAAAAAACAATACTACAAGATAGCATATTTATTGTAGTTTTTAAAAATATATACTTATTGGAACTTTCCATGCAAAAATAAGTTGTAAAAAAATTGCACCTGTCGCGTACCTCGAATAAAAAAGGGACGTTGCTTTGAGTTATTGTTGACAGTACGTTTCTACTGCGGGAATTTAGCGATTTTGCGTAAACAAAATACTCCATAATGTTTGTTAGGGCAAATTGCTTCAACCTGGGTCAACCAAGCACCCCGGGTTAAACGTTTATTTCACACGGAATTTGATAATTGATAAATTTCTTATGAAGTAAGTGACTGACCCGGTACTATACAGAGGATATCCAAGACATCAGCCTATGTGATATTAGAATGGCTCTTGAACAGCTCAAAAATAACAGGGCGTCTGGGGAAGACGGAATTATAGCTGAGCATCTGAAGCCAGGTGGTAAACCAATCCTTATGGCCCTTCAGAAGTTGTTCAACTCCGGAAGGGAGAACGCCTTAGGCATGGAACAGAAGAGTGGTGGTACCTGTTCTTGAAAAAAGGTGACAACGCCTTATTGAAGAACTACCGATCCATCTCACTTCCGAGCAATATTTATAAGATGTTTTCAAGAGTCATTACGAATAGTCTTGCACGCAGGCTTGATGACTTCCAGCCTCCCGAACAAGCCGGTTTCCGAATTGGTTTTTCGTTAATGTTATACAGAAGACCGAGGAATAGGTATAACCTGCCCCTCTGTTTAGCGTTTAGCGTTTGTGGACTACGATAAGGGGGGTTTCCATGACGTACTAATGCGGATTAATTTAGGTCGAGAGAAAGGGACAAGGCTATACGAGTCGTGTATCACTGCCCCATTCCCAGAACCTAAACTGAATCGCATTAGTACGTCATGGTAACCCCCAAGGCCTTCGATTTGATCGAAACTCTGGGCGTTCTGCAGTCTCTTTAACGATACCAAGTAGACTACTGCTATTTCGAAATGTTGAGGTGTTTGTACGAAAGCGCCAGTATGTCAATCCGACTCCAAGACCAGAGCTTGAAGCATATTATACTGCAGCGGGGAGTCAGGTAAGGAGGTATCATTTCCCCTAATCTGTTTACCGCTGCACTGGAAGATGTCTTTAAGACTGGACTGGAAAAGGTGAGTATCAATATAAACAGCGAGTACCTCACTCACCTTTACCTTTACCATTCGCTGATGATACGGTGGTCTTGGCTGAGAGCCTGAGACCTTGGAAGATTTCAGTACGATGCTCGCTGACCTCAGTAGCGACTTCGAGCGAGTTCGTCTTAGGATGAACATGGATAAGACGAAAACTCCCGTTACAATCGGAGACTAAACTCGAAGATGTAGACGACTATAATATACCTAGGACAAGCTACCCAGTTAGGTAGGTCCAACTTTGAGTAAGAGATCAATCATCGAATCCGACTAGGTTTGGCAGCGTTTGGGAAGCTACGACACATCTCTTCGTCCAATATTCCGCAGTTCTTGAAGACAAAAGTATTTGATCAGTGTGGCAACACACACTGATCAAAGATTTAAAAGAGTGACGACATACGGTACTGAAACGTTGTCGCTTAGAATGGGCCTCATAAGAAAGCTTAAAGTCAGCCACAGGGCAATGGAGAGGGCTATGGTGGGAGTCTCTCTGCGAGGTCGTATTGGAAATAAGACGATAACAGCAGAACCAAAGTATAGCTCCATAGCTCTCCGAATCACTAAACTAAAGTGGCAGTGGGCGGGGCAAATTGCACGTAGAAACGATGGCCAATGCGGCGGCCCCGCAGGTGGAAGGCACAGCGTGGGTAGGCCCCCCACAAGGTGGACAGTGAAGGTCTCAGGAGTCCGCTGGATGCGAGTGGCGCAGGACCGGTCATTGTGGCAATCTTTGGGGGAGGCCTATGTTCAGCAGTGGACGTCTTTCGGCTGATATGGTAATAATGATGATTTATGAAGTAAACGTTTAACAATTGATTGTCAAATTCCATATGATATAAACTTTTAACGTGGGTGAACTGCAGTGTTATTCACTAAGGAAACCGCCTTGATGTCAGCGCTGTGTCAGTGCTGCGGCAGCGTCGAGCCTAAAAATGGTATTCACTAATGTACTTTAAACGACACTAATGTACTTTTCATCACACTTGCTGTCTAAGCGCGCCATTGCTTGCGCGAGTAGCGGGAGTAATAGGAAAGTGAAATTCCCCAGGGAGTAATAGAAATGTCAGTACGTCATTTAATAATATAACTTATTTTTTGGTTGGCAAGTGTGATGAAAAACATTGTATGCATCACGGTTGGTAAGCGGAATACTAACTCGAGTAATAAAAGCCCTCCGCCTGACGGCGTCGGGCTTCTAACACTCTCGTTAGTAATTCCGTACTTACCTCCCTTGATGCACAATGTACTATTAAACGACACTAGTGCTCGGCGACGAATGCGGCGTGAGCTGGAACTACATTGCGTCGAAAGTTTGACGTTTAATGTATGAACTTCGTATTCTCTAACGAAAAACAGCGACGAACTCGCCCACAATCTCGCTCACAGCCTCGATTCCTAATGTCAAATCAAACAGCTAGGATTTTAGACAAGGCTGTCTCGACATCGAGCTCGTTGACGAACGCAGCGTCGAATGTGTCAATAAGAGAATAGCATAGCTGGGTTAGTTGTTCAGTCCCGGTTAGTGAAAATTACCTTTATCGTCTTTGGTAATGAGATCATTACCTAATGACACTTGTAAAAATGATAACCCATTCCGATTCATATGATCAGATACTATATATCGTACATGTGATCAGATAGACCAGACATAATATAATATACACGCTGTATATAATAATCGATAAAATCTAAAAATAGAATCTGATCAAATAAAATTCTTATTAATCTTAGGTTATTTAAAAAAAGAAGATCAGAAAATATTCAATTTACTTTCATATCAATAAATATTTACAATTGTAATATGAACAATAATATGCAAGTACAAAAATATGTATAATCTATGAGCAGTTGCCGGCACAAAAGTCTCTTTTTTGAGATACGCGAAGGTTTTTGATGGAGGTACACGTGAGGTTTCATTTTTTTTTTCAGTGAATTTTTGTATGAAAGGCTACAAAATGTGTATATTTTTAAAAACTGCAATAAATATGCTATCTTAAACAATTTTTTTAAATTGGATAAGTTTGTTTTTTAATACTTATATGACGCTTAAATTAAAATAAAAACGGTAACTTTTTTACTTTTACTCCTAAAAATTTTCATTTTTATATGAAATTGCTCATGTTTATAATAAAAAATGGATTTTCCAGGTCCGTTTTACACGAAAATGATACCAAACAATGCATAGTAGGCCTTATTAATTAGTAAAAAAATATTAAACGCAACCTTTCCGCATGCACATTCACCCCCCTCCCCCCGCGCTCAGGGGGGGAATTGGTTTTCCCTCCACATCTAAAAACAACTATTTTGAGACCCTCTAGCTCTGGTTAAAATTACAAAACTGTAACTCGCAGCGCACAATTTTTCTCAACTTTGTATGGACCGTGACCCTTACTAAATTTTTAGTAAGAAAAAAAGTATGAGAAAATTTTTTCGGAGTAATGATGATTATGAGTAAAAAACGGTATTAGTAAAAATATTCGAAGAAAAAATTGTATAAGTGCCAATATGGACCCTATATATTTACAATAAATAAACGTCACAGCATTTCACTTTTACGAATGGCCCGTGCAAATAGTCCAGTATAACGTGACGTTCAATGGAGCTAATTGATACGTCGACGAACCGAGAATGATAGACATGCGTTTCATTCCTACCAATCATACATTCACTTTTCAGATCAAATTGCATGCATCAGATTTGATGTTTGGTATAGATAAAATCGAGCATTTCTCCAAAAATGTGTACATTTGGATCATCCAGATGTATAAAATTTGATGGTACCAAACAGGAATTTTGCATACTTATAAACATTTTGAGATTTTTTTGCTAAATATGCTGGATCTTACTCAGACTTCAAAAAAATTCTGAATTCGACTGTATTTTTTTTATGGTTCAGAACTTTCGACTGGGTGAATCGATTTTGACGATTCTTTTTTTATTTGAAGTCCGACGCTTTTCGATTGGTCGCATTTTATTTTGGTAATTTTGGTATAGCTCTTTTCGATGGCATCCATGAAAAAACCGTAGTCTTTGCATTAACCATGTGCACGACAAATAGACGAACAACGCAATATCACGCCAGATGATTTCAATCATTATTTTTAAAACCGACTTCAAAAAAAAGGAGGAGGTTCTCTGATGATGGGATCTTGACTTTTTTTTATTTGGTGATAATTTCACAAACAGGTTTAAATTCACTGACATAGCGGGAACCACACTCACTCACCATGCTACGTGCAGTGAAAATTCGATATGTGTAGTTTCTACGAAAATATTTCTACGTATTTTTGATATAAGTTGCTGTAATATTTGATAATGAATTAACGACACAAGGCCTAAGCCACACGTGCCAATGCACAGGTGTGTGCTGATATTTCGCAACTCGGTCACTCGATAAAAGAACCACTAAAAATAGACAAAGGGCAAGACAGAATTTTCATTCATGCGAACCGGTCGGATGCCCTAAAAGATGAATGGGTTCAACTTGAAGTCAAGGTGATGGAACGCAGAGTTGTGAGGGTTCTAAATCTTTCATAACAGAACAGGACGTGGGCGGGATAAGTGAAGATAAACTTGGGACAGGACAGGCAATCATAAGAAACTATTTCAAAGACAAACGTAAAGAAAGGGTTATTTATACCCTTAGAGATAGTACAATGTAGGCGTCATCGCTTGCCTAGTTCACTAGAGGCCAAATGCCCGAGTTTGCTAATGTGATTGAGGTTTCTAAATTAGAACACATCAAAGTATTTTCCCTTCAATCCCATAGTTTTGGGGAGGGCCCAGTTTTTTTCCAAATAATTTTAGAAATATATCTTGATGTTCTAGTACTGCCAATCAAAAGAAAAATGAACTGTGTGTGAATTCCATACAGACCTCAAAATTCAATGTTTTTCAACGAATATTTAATTGTACGCAATGTTTTTTTTATTGCAAATGCATAGAGTGAGTAACCTCCTATTTCTGGGACGAAGTATTCCAACAATTTCGAGAATAACAAAATGATTTATAAAGCAACTTACTCGACGTTCTGTGTTTTGTGGTAACGGAGCAAATTAACTACATGATAAATGGTGACATTAAGAATTTGTGCTGCAATGCTATTGAACAAACTGAAGAGTAAAATTGACTATGCATGAAAACTACTTAAACTGAAAGTTACACAACAAAAAATGTTTCAAAATTAAAGTGAATAAAAAACAAGTTAATTAAAAGACTACTTCAGAAAAATCAATATGTAAGCCCGTAGATTTACAATATAGCAGATCAGCAAAGCACCCAGATGCCAATGGGTCGAAGTGTATCCGTAAGGGCCTCACCAATAAGATATAATACAGCAGATTTTTTGGTCACTGGCAAAACTTTAGAGGGTGAATTCTGTGGTCAAATTGATGAACTTTTACTATGGGGCCCACATTCCCATTGAGAAAAAAATAGGTTGTCCATTTCACCTACTAAAATATCGAAGTTTGTGTGAAACAGCAGAATTTTTTTTGCGATTCGGAGGATGTTATAGAAAAGAATTAACCCTCACAATTTTGTCCAGGGATTAAAAAATCCCCTGCCCCGGTGCCTCGTCTAATTTTATTTTGTTTTATTCACATTTATTTACACGTTTCACAGTTTAGCACCAATACACCGATCGTTTGTCGCCGTTGCCGTCACGTTGCGTTCACGTCCGAAAGTGACGAGTAGCACGATAAATGGATAAAACGTCATCATAAACCACCTGGCCCCTATACCAAAAAACTTTACAAGCGTACAATTCTTCAAAATTGTCAACTTTTTGTATGGGAATTTATACAATTTTGTAGAATTGTACGCTTGTAAAGTTTTGTGGTATAGGCCACTGGTGTAATGAAACTCAAATTCGTGAATCAGTATAATAAATATTACACGTAAATGACTGTTAACTGAAGTCCAATATCTTTAAATCACCATTTATCAATCTTTAACGTCGCCGTATAGAAATCGGAGTGACATAACATGATTCACGAACGCATGACGATCATGCCTTGTCACCTTAATTGCGAAAAATTAATAAATACTTTCATAAAACATAATTAATCTTTAAATCAATGTGATAGTAGCTATATTTCAGTGGCTGGAACTTGTTTGAAATACTGTGATAGACGAACTGCCGTGTAGAGTATTTTTACGAGGAAAAATTTTCCAGTCGGTTTGGCAATACACGCTGTTAAACTGTTAATGATCCGTGATACTGCTACATCAAAATAATAGTTTAAGATACAGTTTCAGTAGGTGTTTCCTGCCGTACGAGCGAGTTATCAATATGTAGACTACTCCAAGCAACTTTAAACTCATTGGACTTCATTATTGACTGGTTAGAGGGGTTCTCTAAATCATCTCCGAAAATTGTTTGTACGAATAATACATCGCAACCAATTTTTCGCATAAAGTCATTTCGCCGAATGATCATGTTCCAATTGAATTTTATGAAATCGTTTCATTTCCCAACTAAATGGTTGGCAATTCTATCTTTGGGCTTGGTTTTTAATTGGAACTTTTTATAATACATATTTTCATGTGGTTTATGGTTTAGTTGGTATAATATACATTTAGTTAACTAATAACAAAACAGTCGGTTCTGGCGCTTCGCCGGCCGCTGCCGCGGCACGCTCGCTTCGCTCGCTCGGCTCGCGCGCTGTAAGGTCGCAGTTTCACCTAACACTCCTCCTAGCTTCGCTCGTCGTCGTACCTAATTGGACTCTGTGAAATGTTTTTTTAAAGGTATTCTTTGTTAGGCAAGTTCAGAAGCACCGTTGTGCTAAAAAGTTTCCACATATAGGTACGAAAAGGATGACGAAACGTTATTCGGCCTAGTGAAAGATTTGACAAATGATGAGTATGCTAAAAGCATTGTGTCATCACAATAATCCGTTTTATAATAATTCTGCCAAATGAAACGTTGTCATACAAAAATTTGCTAATAGTTGGTTGCCAAAGTGAATCATCGGCGAAATGTTGGTTGGCAAATGAAATTCGGGCAAAAAAAGTTCGGAGAAAAGCCAGAACCCCGGTTAGAGGATCTACATCAAAATATAATGCTACAAATACAAGCCACACCGGGTCAGAAGTTCAAATTTACAGCTACTTATAAATTATACACAACATTACTAATGTAAGATTTACCGTGAGAACCCATTCAGGGCGACGCTCGAACTCTCGATCGAAGTACGGCGCGCTACCATACATTCAAACTTGCCATTGCAGAGTCACGCACAAGTGGCGTTACTCAGTGGCTCGGCGGCGCACAGTATCGCGCGCCCGTGATGTTGTATATATTGGATGGCGTTATGCCCGAAATTACTTTAACCAATGAATTTATTTAATAAACTTTTGTAAGACATTTATTTGTTGAAATAAATATCTGACGGGGTGAAATTTTATTTGCTATTTACACTCTAAGTTGTCATCGCGAAACAATGTCTGCTGTTTTATAAATTTCAATCATATCTGCACAATTTATACTTAACAGATGATTTATTTTTGTGATATCGGGGTTGGTACTCACAAAAAAGTTCCTAATTATAATCAGAGATGGGCAAAATTTATTCGAATGACGAATAACGAATAAGAATAAAAAAAATCATCGCGAATGACGAATGAAATTGTCGAATGATTATTTTTATTCGAATAGATTATTCGTAGAATAATTTAATCGCGAATAATTTATTCTTCGAATGAATTTTCACGAATAATTACTAAAACAAAGTAACTTTCTGCAGTCTTGTCTGTCCCTATATATGGTCAGATCTTTAAAACTACGCAATACGCAATGGATTTTGATGCGTTTTGACGTGACAACGTCTTATAAATTGGTTTGCCGGGTGACACTTCAAGAAACTGCGTTACGCTCTGCTCACGTTATGCGCTCACAATGAGAGCGAGTGAGAGGCACGCGTCCCTTCCACTCGGGCATGGTTAGCCCGCCTAAGAGCGAGAGAGACAGACATAAAAAGTCGTTGTCACGTAAAACTTTCGCCCGTATACCGACTTTACAGGCAACCAATTTTTTTTTCATAGTAGTTATTCAATAGTATAAGTACTGATAAATTTTGAGGATTCTCATGAGATGTCGTAGATACATTTTTTTGCGCTTAAATTGCAAATAATGTTCTTATATCTTCCGCACTATTTCTTGTGAACATGATTACTAATAATTTCTATTGTTTGCTAGAAAATAAGTCCTTCCGGGCGAAGATGTAATACTTATATGGCACGTGCAAAAACTAACGAAAAAGGTTTCAGGTTAGGGTTTGCATTTGGCGTATCTATTATAGGGATAATTAAAAAAAGTGCAAACATATTTTAGGATCAACATGAATTTATTATAATTTAGGATTCACCCAGAAGCATGCAACTGATAAGAAAAAACGGGTTTCTCGCTCATAAAGCTCGCTCGCTCGCTCATAAATAAATCATTCGTCATTTAAAAACTAGCAGAATAATTCATTCGTGGCTGATTTTCATTCATTCATTCATTCGTGACTAAATTATTCCCGAATAAAGAAATCGTGAATTATTGTTTATTGGAATAATTATTCAGATAAAAAATTATTCGAATAATGCCCATCTCTGATTATAACCAACATAAGTACCTCTCAGTGTATAAATGGTCAACACAATTTCACTTGTATCAATTTGATGTAGTTAACTTTATACAGGGTGTTTGCTTAGCGGTGTCGGAGCTTTTAAGGGCTTAAACTACAATCAATTTCATCGATAAATTAACATTTTTTTTGATCCAACGTTAATTAAATGACGGTAATTTTGAAATTTCCATCAGACAAATACGGGTGCACGTGGTATTGGAATTATACGTTTGCCGTTTGTTATCGGTCATAGGACGAGATTTTTTTTGCAAGGATAGCCTTGCAAAAAAATCTCGTTAGAGAAGTCATTAGATAAGCAAACTAATAAAGCTAATCATTTGACTCTACTATTTCCACAAGGCCAAAAAATTTATTTAAATTAAAAATATTAACAAATCCACCTTCATTTTGCAATTCATTTCATTTTACATGAAAACTAGGTGGTTAAGATAGGTTTTTGTGTTGTTATTTGTTAGTACAGGATGTTAGTTAAAAAATAACTCCATAATTACAGTTATAATTTAAGCACTTTAGGCATTATAAGTGCTCAAACATGCACTGGAAGGATGGAAGGCGGCCACTTACCTTTCCTACAAAACAAAAACACATTTTTGGTGCATGTTTGAGCACTTGTAATTCCTAAAGTACTTAAGGTATAACTGTAATTATCATGTTATTTTTTAGCTAACATCCTGTACTAGCAAATAACAACACCAAAATCCTATCTTAATGGCCTAGTTTTCATGCAAAACTAAAATAATTGAAAAATGAAGGTGAATTTGTTACTATGTTTAATTTTAAAAAAAATTTGGCCTTGTTGTTGAAATAGTGAAATAGTAGAGTCAAATGACTAGCTTTATTAGTTTGCTTATCTGATGAGCTCTCTAACGAGATTTTTTTGCAAAGATAGGATCGATAACAAACGTACAATTCTAGAAATACCACGTGCACTCGCATTCGCTTGTTTGAAATTTTTGCGTGTGAATTTAATTTATCTGTTGAAAGGTTTATTAGAAGTAGCCGCCATCCATTGTTTCCATTGTCTTGTACCAGTCGTCAACTTTAACTGCCTACAACGGAAGGTTAAACTGATAAGGACCTTTTGTGTAAATTCCATTTATTCGCCATTGAAGTCGCCGCAAATTTCTATTTTTAAATTTACACCGTTAACAAAGTCACCGCCATCCATTGTATCTATTTTGTTTTCATACAGATAAGGACATTTGGGTGTGTTTATCGACTGAAGCATACATCTATATTTGCATCGTCAAACAAATGCAATTACATCGGTATTTTTATTTATTGCATTTTTTCTAACCCGGTCCTTTTCACTGTACCTACCTACCTAACCGTGTGTATATTAGTAAATAATTTACTTACGCTGAAAAAGTTTCCGTTTTCCAAGTATAAAAACTTTATTTGAAGTATTTTTATAGTACCTGTACGTGTACATGTACTTACCTACATCTAAATAAATGCACTAGATCTGTCTGTTCACTAAAACTCAAACATTTGTATACCTTACGCAAACTCCTTATATTATTTACGAACTTAAATATTTCGGTATAACATACATGTAATTTCGCTGGTTAGAAACAAATTCTGCATACCGCCATCCATTACCACTGTAAAGTCGTTATAATCTTACAAAGAATATAAACACCATTTTGAATCACGCCAAAATAAACCTTACCTGCGCGGGCTAAGGTCCATATTAAATATGTATATTTTTTTGAGTTTCGTTATTCTAGTAGAGCTCAAAATGCAACACGCTTCGCCCACTGAATCACAACACGTTGGCGTGATTCTCAAAAGTACCGTAAATAGTCATATTTTGTCTGGAAATGGTAATATGGCATTTTAATATTTATTTATATCTCATTACCGTTGTTAGATAATGAAAAAATATTTACGAAAACCTGAATTCTCTATTTTTTGTTTAGCGTTTATAAAAAGTAGAATACAGGAATAATATACCAAATATATGTATAAGGTATTTTAGCCTCATGTTTTAACTATGTCAAATGGACAATATTAAGTCCATAAGTTTAAAAATGATGGAGATAATCGACTTCACAAAATAACGCAACATGTGCGTGATCAGTCGCTAAGCGGCGTTGCAAAATCACGCATACGCTGCGTGATTAGCGCTGAATGGGTTAACATTCACGTCGGGCTTTGGTTGCGAGCACTCCATGATGAGGATCCTCTTAATGGGTGGAAAAGCAATAATCTACTTAAATTACGTGAGTAACCCGTTTCGCTAAATATTTAGGTAAATATACTTATGACCTTAATACGCGACAATACTTTCTTCATGAATTTCGGTTTCTCTACTTGATTTTAAAAGAGGACCATTACTAATCCAACGATTCCCATTTCGAATTCAAGTAACATTACGAGCTTGTTTCAACTTTTAAGAATACCTCCATAAGTCAAGTAGAGTTTAATATTTAAATAGAAGGAAATGAAGTTCCTTGAATCGTAATTAGGTGCAACTGCAACGCGAACCAGGTTTTACGAGTCAAGGCTGCATTTGACATTTTAAATCGTTAGTTTTACATACACCAGCTTCATAAATATGTTAAAACTAGGAACGAACTTGGGCTTCATTTTGCAAAGTTGCTCGTATTATATTTCCAGGCGTTCAACTATAAGATTCAGCTTTAGAATTATAACATTTCATAGACTCAAACATTCAAATATTATCGAACCGGGTTACTCACGTATTTAAGTCGATAATTGTTCGACATGTTTCGAACCATCAAGAGGGTCCTCGTCCGGAGTATGTTCATCGGAGTTCAGGTTCGGGTTCACTTCACACTACATTTTAGGTATTTTGGTTTGATCACGCCATATTCATGATTCATTATTTAATGACTGTACTCTATATGCACCTTTTGTATAAAGATGTCTCACGTAATTATGACTAAACACATGAACAAAGAAATTATGATTTATCAATAAACTCATCTACCCAATTAAACCTACATACGTAATTTAGAACGAAAGTTAGAAAAAAAATGTATCTGCAGTTCTAATAATCAGAAAACTGATTTTTCCAAGATTCCATTATTAGATCCCGTTAGCAATGGTACCATCCCGGGGTTATACTCAAACGATAAAAAGTTGGTTAAAAAATACAGTCGATTTGAGAACCTCCTTTTTTGAAGTCGGTTAAAAAATAATTGACAGTATGCCATCACACCATGCCGGGGGTAATAAGTATGTTGAGAATGCCTTCAACACTCCACCATGATCTTGATACCCAGATCATCACCGCAATGTATGGACAATACATGTGTTTACAAATGTAACCTTATTGGGAATTATCAGTAGAAATTATCAAGAATACCAATAAGGGATCCAACTAAAAATAACCATCTTTTTCGTGGCGATATTCATAAATGTCTCCTAACTTCGCAAGCCGCTAAGTATTGTTTGTCCCTTTTGACCTAAGGATACCTAAGGGTCTCCCCAAATTAATCGACGCAGATTCGGCTTCAGCCGGTCGAAATAAGCTTTAAGTCGGCGTGCATAAGTGCGAAATATCAGAAAGCCGCGTCGGCCTACCCGATTCGTGCCGATCGACGCGTTTTAAAATTTTATGCCGTCGACATAAAGCGTATTTCGGTCGGCTTAAGCAGCAGTGTTATTCTCTAAGGAAACCGCCTTGCTGTCAGCGCTGTGTCAGCGCTGCGGCAGCGTCGAACCTAAAAATGGTATTCACTAATATACTTTAACTACATCCATATCATAAGTTGTCTACAATATGTTTAGCGGCGGTAAGCAAATAGCCTACTTTAAGAAATCTGTATCTGTGGGTGTATCATAATTTTTACTTTACGATATCGGCAACCGATATCTTAATCACAATTAAATTTCGAACATTCTGTTAATAAAATATTTTTAAAATAAAAATATAACCGCCTTGAAAAATTCGCCCGAACTAAAAAGTAAAAAATAATTTTGGTTCCTACTAGGGCTACCGGTATCCGTGTTACCCGCAGACACGTGTACACGAATCCTTAGCACCGGCGGTACTAAGAACCCGAACGACACGAAACGCCAAGAAACGTTTCCAACTTAGAAACGTTTCCAAGCGCGGGTCCGCGGATCTACTTAGTAACTTTTCCAAGCTTGAGTCTTGCGGATCCATTACAATTGAATATTCGAAAAACCTATGTTTTTATTAGTAAAAAGTCTGAAACAAAAAAATACCTACCGAAAAATTCGCAGTTTTTTACGAATTACGCAGCTAGAAATTTTCTTTGTTGCAGGTTAAATGCGGTTCAATACTTTGTTCAAATATAAAATCGTACCTATATTTTAGATTGCCACTGCCACTACACATTGAGGGCGGATCAGACACAGGTACTCGGATATCCGTGTCTTAATTACACGGTTCCTAATTAAACGTTTCCAACGGGTAAGAAACCCGTTTCCCGGTAGCAAAGAAACGGGTACACGGAAACGGGTACACGAAACCCGGACACGACCGAGAGCCCTAGTTCCTACTACTTAGGATTTCCTACCCAAACCTTTAAACCTTTTACCCTATTCATTGAAATAAAATATTATGGCTAGGTACCCTACAGATTTCTTAGAAGTCGGTGCCAAGCCAAATACGATCATAGGTATATATTAGATAGAGCTTTGTAACTTACTGTCACTCCGATTACGCTTTTATCAACAGATAGGTCTGCCTCAGTCATTTTGATGAAAGCATAACCGGAGTGACAGTAAGTTACAAAGCTCTATCAAATATATATAAGTACTCGCGAAGTGAACATATTTGGCTTGGCACCGACTTCTAAGAAATCTGTAGGGTACCTAGCCATAATATTTTACTTCAATGAATAGGGTAAAAGGTTTAAAGGTTTGGGTAGGAAATCCTAAGTAGTAGGAACCAAAATTATTTTTTACTTTTTAGTTCGGGCGAATTTTTGAAGGCGGTTTTATTTTTATTTTTAAAATATTTTATTTTTTGCTTTTTAGTAGTGTAAATATAAAATCGTTATTCAGTATGCTCTAAATACTTATAATTAGAATGTACTGCACTGTAGTAGGCCATAAAACCTGAACTGGCGAACTTATATGAATACAACAATTTCAAAGGTAACAGACTTAGCATGCCAATATTATTTAAAGAATCACTAACCGCTAACCAACATGTCATAACTACTAAGCAAACACTTGAAAAGATCTCGAAAATGTATGACATTTGTTATATACAAAGAATGATCCTCCAACCCCTAATCGTTAAGGAGTTATTCCTTTCATCATCAGCTCACCAACATGAGACTATGACCACCTAAAGGCAAATAGTCGAATAGCTTCCAAAATATATGAAATATGTTATATTAAAGAATTATTCCCCAACTCCTAATCTCTAAGGAGTTGTACCTTACATCATCAGCTCACCAACATGAAAGGATGACCACCTAACGGCAAATACTCAAATAGCTTCCAAAATACACGAAATATGTTATACTTAAAGAATTATCCCCCAACTCCTAATTGCTAAGGAGTTGTACCTTCCATCATCAGATCACCAACTTAAGATGTTCATGACTAGATGCAAATACTTGATTAGTCTTCGAAAATAAATGAAAAATGTCATGTGTGCCTACAACATTTGTAGAGTTCCCTCGATTTCTCCAGGATCCCATCACCAGATCTGGATTCGGTGACAATGGGACCAACTAGAAGGTATACCCTTTCAAACAAAAAAAGAATATTTAAAATCGGTCCACGCGTCTTCGAGTAATCGGGGAACATACATAAAAAAAAAAAAAGATTTCGACGAATTGTAAACCTCCTCTTTTTTGAAGTCGGTTAAAAAGAAAAATCACACTTTAATTTCGATTATCGAATTAATCGATTTGTAATTTCATTCACAATAAAATTCATATTCCATACATTCTTCTAAATCTCGAATATTGAGAATCGATTTGAGAATCGATATCGACTCAAAACCTTACCTTGTCAATGAATTAAAAAAAAACTAATGTCAGTCATTTGTTTTGTTTGAATTGTTTCAAACATCCAACTTTTTTGGACTGTTGACTTGAAAGTTAAATATTTAGTAAGGGTCACGGTCCATACAAAGTTGAGAAAAATTGTGCGCTGCGAGTTACAGTTTTGTAATTTTAACCAGAGCTAGAGGGTCTCAAAATAGTTGTTTTTAGATGTGGAGGGAAAACCAATTCCCCCCCTGAGCGCGTGGGGAGGGGGGTGAATGTGCATGCGGAAAGGTTGCGTTTAATATTTTTTTACTAATTAATAAGGCCTACTATGCATTGTTTGGTATCATTTTCGTGTAAAACGGACCTGGAAAATCCATTTTTTATTATAAACATGAGCAATTTCATATAAAAATGAAAATTTTTAGGAGTAAAAGTAAAAAAGTTACCGTTTTTATTTTAATTTAAGCGTCATATAAGTATTAAAAAACAAACTTATCCAATTTAAAAAAATTGTTTAAGATAGCATATTTATTGCAGTTTTTAAAAATATACACATTTTGTAGCCTTTCATACAAAAATTCACTGAAAAAAAAAATGAAACCTCACGTGTACCTCCATCAAAAACCTTCGCGTATCTCAAAAAAGAGACTTTTGTGCCGGCAACTGCTCATAGATTATACATATTTTTGTACTTGCATATTATTGTTCATATTACAATTGTAAATATTTATTGATATGAAAGTAAATTGAATATTTTCTGATCTTCTTTTTTTAAATAACCTAAGATTAATAAGAATTTTATTTGATCAGATTCTATTTTTAGATTTTATCGATTATTATATACAGCGTGTATATTATATTATGTCTGGTCTATCTGATCACATGTACGATATATAGTATCTGATCATATGAATCGGAATGGGTTATCATTTTTACAAGTGTCATTAGGTAATGATCTCATTACCAAAGACGATAAAGGTAATTTTCACTAACCGGGACTGAACAACTAACCCAGCTATGCTATTCTCTTATTGACACATTCGACGCTGCGTTCGTCAACGAGCTCGATGTCGAGACAGCCTTGTCTAAAATCCTAGCTGTTTGATTTGACATTAGGAATCGAGGCTGTGAGCGAGATTGTGGGCGAGTTCGTCGCTGTTTTTCGTTAGAGAATACGAAGTTCATACATTAAACGTCAAACTTTCGACGCAATGTAGTTCCAGCTCACGCCGCATTCGTCGCCGAGCACTAGTGTCGTTTAATAGTACATTGTGCATCAAGGGAGGTAAGTACGGAATTACTAACGAGAGTGTTAGAAGCCCGACGCCGTCAGGCGGAGGGCTTTTATTACTCGAGTTAGTATTCCGCTTACCAACCGTGATGCATACAATGTTTTTCATCACACTTGCCAACCAAAAAATAAGTTATATTATTAAATGACGTACTGACATTTCTATTACTCCCTGGGGAATTTCACTTTCCTATTACTCCCGCTACTCGCGCAAGCAATGGCGCGCTTAGACAGCAAGTGTGATGAAAAGTACATTAGTGTCGTTTAAAGTACATTAGTGAATACCATTTTTAGGCTCGACGCTGCCGCAGCACTGACACAGCGCTGACATCAAGGCGGTTTCCTTAGTGAATAACACTGCAGTTCACCCACGTTAAAAGTTTATATCATATGGAATTTGACAATCAATTGTTAAACGTTTACTTCATAAATCATCATTATTACCATATCAGCCGAAAGACGTCCACTGCTGAACATAGGCCTCCCCCAAAGATTGCCACAATGACCGGTCCTGCGCCACTCGCATCCAGCGGACTCCTGAGACCTTCACTGTCCACCTTGTGGGGGGCCTACCCACGCTGTGCCTTCCACCTGCGGGGCCGCCGCATTGGCCATCGTTTCTACGTGCAATTTGCCCCGCCCACTGCCACTTTAGTTTAGTGATTCGGAGAGCTATGGAGCTATACTTTGGTTCTGCTGTTATCGTCTTATTTCCAATACGACCTCGCAGAGAGACTCCCACCATAGCCCTCTCCATTGCCCTGTGGCTGACTTTAAGCTTTCTTATGAGGCCCATTCTAAGCGACAACGTTTCAGTACCGTATGTCGTCACTCTTTTAAATCTTTGATCAGTGTGTGTTGCCACACTGATCAAATACTTTTGTCTTCAAGAACTGCGGAATATTGGACGAAGAGATGTGTCGTAGCTTCCCAAACGCTGCCAAACCTAGTCGGATTCGATGATTGATCTCTTACTCAAAGTTGGACCTACCTAACTGGGTAGCTTGTCCTAGGTATATTATAGTCGTCTACATCTTCGAGTTTAGTCTCCGATTGTAACGGGAGTTTTCGTCTTATCCATGTTCATCCTAAGACGAACTCGCTCGAAGTCGCTACTGAGGTCAGCGAGCATCGTACTGAAATCTTCCAAGGTCTCAGGCTCTCAGCCAAGACCACCGTATCATCAGCGAATGGTAAAGGTAAAGGTGAGTGAGGTACTCGCTGTTTATATTGATACTCACCTTTTCCAGTCCAGTCTTAAAGACATCTTCCAGTGCAGCGGTAAACAGATTAGGGGAAATGATACCTCCTTACCTGACTCCCCGCTGCAGTATAATATGCTTCAAGCTCTGGTCTTGGAGTCGGATTGACATACTGGCGCTTTCGTACAAACACCTCAACATTTCGAAATAGCAGTAGTCTACTTGGTATCGTTAAAGAGACTGCAGAACGCCCAGAGTTTCGATCAAATCGAAGGCCTTGGGGGTTACCATGACGTACTAATGCGATTCAGTTTAGGTTCTGGGAATGGGGCAGTGATACACGACTCGTATAGCCTTGTCCCTTTCTCTCGACCTAAATTAATCCGCATTAGTACGTCATGGAAACCCCCCTTATCGTAGTCCACAAACGCTAAACGCTAAACAGAGGGGCAGGTTATACCTATTCCTCGGTCTTCTGTATAACATTAACGAAAAACCAATTCGGAAACCGGCTTGTTCGGGAGGCTGGAAGTCATCAAGCCTGCGTGCAAGACTATTCGTAATGACTCTTGAAAACATCTTATAAATATTGCTCGGAAGTGAGATGGATCGGTAGTTCTTCAATAAGGCGTTGTCACCTTTTTTCAAGAACAGGTACCACCACTCTTCTGTTCCATGCCTAAGGCGTTCTCCCTTCCGGAGTTGAACAACTTCTGAAGGGCCATAAGGATTGGTTTACCACCTGGCTTCAGATGCTCAGCTATAATTCCGTCTTCCCCAGACGCCCTGTTATTTTTGAGCTGTTCAAGAGCCATTCTAATATCACATAGGCTGATGTCTTGGATATCCTCTGTATAGTACCGGGTCAGTCACTTACTTCATAAGAAATTTATCAATTATCAAATTCCGTGTGAAATAAACGTTTAACCCGGGGTGCTTGGTTGACCCAGGTTGAAGCAATTTGCCCTAACAAACATTATGGAGTATTTTGTTTACGCAAAATCGCTAAATTCCCGCAGTAGAAACGTACTGTCAACAATAACTCAAAGCAACGTCCCTTTTTTATTCGAGGTACGCGACAGGTGCAATTTTTTTACAACTTATTTTTGCATGGAAAGTTCCAATAAGTATATATTTTTAAAAACTACAATAAATATGCTATCTTGTAGTATTGTTTTTTAGTTTCATATATTTATTTGGTAATACTTATATAACGCAACAATCAAAATAAAAGCGGTGATTATTTTACCCTTATACCAATAATTATTTTTTAATATATGAAAATCCTCATGTTTTTTATCAAAAATGAATTCCCCGTGTCTGTTTTATATGAAAATGATACCAAACAATGAATAGTAGGCCTAAATATTAGACGAAAAAATTTTAAACATAACCCTTCCGTTTGCATATTCACCCCCCTCCCCCCTCGTTCAGGGGGGGAATTGGTTTTCCCTCCACATCTAAAAATATTTATTTTTACACCCTCTAGCTCTGGTAAAAATTACAAAACTGTAACTCACAGCGCACAATTTTTTCCATTTGGACCTCTACTAATTATCGAGTTCGTTGTGAAATATTTACACTGATAAATGAGTTATGACGACGAAGACAGTGATGTTGAAATGTGTGAAACACCACCAGAAATCCGGGACGCCGCTACAACCATGACCGATAATTTGCTGCCACAAAAATAAACATATTGTAGAAAATTTATTATATGCATGTAGATAAAGTTATGTATGCAACTGTTCATAATTAGGCATTATGAACCAGTCACATAAAATACTATTAAACGACACTAGTGCTCGGCGACGAATGCGGCGTGAGCTGGAACTACACTGCGTCGAGAGTTTGACGTTTAATGTACGAACTTCGTATTCTCTAACGAAAAACAGCGACGACTTCGCCCACAGCCTCGATTCCTAATGTCAAATCAAACAGCTAGGATTTTAGACAAGGCTGTCTCGACGTCGAGCTCGTTGACAAACGCAGCGTCGAATGTGTGAATAAGAGAATAGCATAGCTGATTCCGCGTCAAACGATTTGAGGAGACCCTAAGGGGATAAGTCAGCAGTACTTACCGGTATCGTTGGAGACCGCGGCCGGCGCCGGCGCACGTTTCGGCGTGCTGATGCGCGGCGAGGGCTGCGCGCGGCGGCAGGGCGCCGTGCATTCTGGTGACGGCCGCTGTAATGCAAACAACAAATAAGAACCTAGAATTGTACATTGTGCATCAAGGGAGGTAAGTACGGAATTACTAACGAGAGTGTTAGAAGCCCGACGCCGTCAGGCGGAGGGCTTTTATGACTCTAGTTAGTATTCCGCTTACCGACCGTGATGCATACAACGTTTTTCATCACACTTGCCAACAAAAAAATAAGTTTTAAGACATACATAACATTATTAAATGACCTACTGACATTTCTATAACTCCCTAGGGAATTTCACTTTTCTATCACTCCCGCTGCGCGCGCAAACAATGGCGCGCTTAGGCAGCAAGTGTGATGAAAAAAACCTTATCCCCTTATTAATAAATGCTCCCTTACTAAGCAAGGCGCGTACTGCTCAGTCAAAGACAAAATAAGGTGTACACAAAAAAATTTCAAAAATATTTCCCAGTGCACTCTAATACCTAAATGGTCGCGCACCGTGCGGTTTCAGAGGAACTTCCTCCCGCGGACGGTCCGTCTGTGGAATGAGCTCCCTGCCGAGGTTTTCCCGTAGGACTACAGTATGGGGTTCTTCAAAAGAGGAGTGTACAAGTTCTTATTGGGTCGGCAACGCGCATGTGACACCCCTGGGGTTGCAAGCGCCCATAGGCTACGGTGACTGCTTTCCATCAGGCGGGCCGTATGCTTGTTTGCCACCGACGTGGTATAAAAAAAAAAAAAATCTGTGTAATAAGAACGTCGTATCATATTTATGAGCGGATTCTTTCGATACTTATTTTGGCACTTGACTGTTCGCCCCTTTCCGTCTTATCAATATAGTTGATAAAAAATAACGTCATACAGTTTTAACGATACCTATACATATATAAAAAAAAAACAAGAGAAACTGTTTCAAGGGGTATTTAATCTAAATAAATGGCATGAAATGGAATCGGTAGACTGACTGCAATTGCGTTCATTTATAAAATGTTTATCTGTTAAAAGTTTCTGATATAAAATGCTGAAATGAATTTACGACGCTTTTAAAGGTTACTGCCCTTCAGAGAAGCACGCATTTTTTACGTTAAATCGCACACAATCGAACTTTAAAGCCTACTTTATAATTAAAATACCTAAAAGCAATTGTGCTGAAAAAATGCTTCTTAGTACAGATGGTGTATTTTTTATTTTTAGGCTCTAGTGCGAGAAGTGGGTCATTTTACGTCAGGTCCATAACTTCGGAGGGCCATCTGTACTAAAAAACGTCGTACGAGACACGTGCAAAAACGAAATCCGAAACGAGTGGCGATGTTTTAAAACACGACCGATAGGGAGTGTTTTAAATCGACACGAGTTTTTCGCACTTGTGTCGTAATGTTCCATTTTCGCACTTGTGTCGTAATTTACTATTTTAGTGGCTGTTTGAGCCTAAAGGGTGTTAAGACAGTTTGGTGAACCTTATGAAAAAAATCGTAGACATTGACGTAAAAAAGACGTAGTTACGCTCATTTTCTTATGCTATAGACCGCAATGGTGTAATGAGGCGGAAGGTGAAACGGTCTTACAAAGATCTGTCGGATTATTGAAAGAAAACTACTCCGCCTGCAACCTTATAACCAGTAAAAACAATGACATGGAATCCTTAACAATTATAAGTACTCAAAGGTCATGCGTATGATGGTACACGAAGCCGTTTATAAAGTATGATGTTTTACGAATCAGCTTCGATTTTTCTTGCCCTTGACATCGGATCCCTTAACGTATAGGAGATTAAGTTAATGCGCGTAGGCGTTTGTGTGTACGGAAGGATACTTTCTGGAAAATTCCGCAGCTATCTAAAAAAAGTAAAATAAAGGGACCAAAATGTCGCTACGGCGTTGTTTTTATACTTTTTATTAAATGTTGTACCTACTATTTATCTACTCTGATCTGGTCCAAGATAAATAAGGGTTAAAAAAACCGGCCAAGTGCGAGTCGGACTCGCGCGCAAAGGGTTCCGTACCATTATCAATTTATTATTAAAAAAATACAGTTAAATCAACCTACCTCAAAAACTATAGGAGATAATTTTATCAAACCAAAAATCGTTGATAGAGTTTATTAATGTGCATAACATATATTTTTTTCAGAATTTTATATCGCGTAGTTTAAAAAATAGAGGGGGGGGGACACATTTTTCAGACTTTGAGACCTGATATATCGAAAACGATGTGCTTAAATAAAAATGTGATGTATAAACCTTCATATCATTTTCAAAGAACTTTCTATTAATACCCCACACGCTTATGTACAACTAAAAAAAAAATTCTATCCCTCAGTTACATGTATGGAGGGCCCCCACCCCAATGGTTTTTTTTACAATTTAGTATCACATTCCTGTAGCGGTTCATACAACACATATCCTTACCAAATTTCGTTACTGTAGCATTTATAGTTTCCGAGTAAATTGGCTGTGACAGACGGACAGACGGACAGACGGACAGACGGACAGACGGACATGACGAATCTATAAGGGTTCCGTTTTTGCCATTTTGGCTACGGAACCCTAAAAAGTGATAGTGAAAATCTCTAGGTCATTTTCTCAACCGAAAGCGACTTACAACTTGTGTTTCTTGTTGTATTTTAAGTATAATACGGCACATTCCCAACCTCTTCAACGATATATCGTCGGTTAAATGAACAACCAAAACTCACCAAGTAAGAAATACCTACTTGAAATTAAGCTCGTATCTCTGGCCTGATTCAATACTGCCATACGACGTTGTCAAGAGTAGTGACAGTTTTATATTATAGGTTCCTGCAGAAAATATTGTAGAAACAGGTATTGTAATATTAAATCTCATTACAGTCCATTCCAGCCTACTGGTTTTGTTCAGACTAACCAGGTCAGAGCATATTTCAATACAAAGTGCTCCCGCCAAAGATTAGGTACAACAATACGGACTAAAGCTTAGAGCCATTGTTGCTTTACGAACTGAAACACTAGGCTACACAGGAGTTCGGCACAATGAGATAAACTTGGTTCACAGCCTTTCAACGAGTACTCGGTGTATAAACTGTATAACCATAGTCTTATAAAGATATTATAGAATTGACCCAATTTTATGGAACATTTCAATCAAATTATTTTGTAAAGTATTCTAATGTATGTTTTTAACTGACATGTCGAATATAACTGTGGATACATGTCATCAGTCATCCTTCTTTTAGCAATGTCTATCGAAAACATCAAAGCAAGTGACTGGTAAAGAAGTCACATTACTATGTTGTATAAATTATAAACATAAGATGTCATATACCAGCAAAAAAATACCTATTTCATCAATAAGGTGGGACTTTGGTATACTACATCTTATGTTTATAATCTTATAGAATCTCGATAAAAAGTAAAAGATTGGTAATCACAACATGTTTGATCCGAGTCAGATTTCACATTTCAGATGATAATTGCACGATGTATTTCTAATAAATGTGTTTGGTATGTGTCGTTACGTCAATTTAAACTTATGTATTAGCTATTGTTCTTTCTTTAGGCAGCAATCTTGTGAAATTGTGAATTCAATTTGTTCAATTCAGACATCCCCAGAAAGATATTTCAATTTAAAACAAATGTTGATATTTCATTCCCGTGTACTCTACGTGGGCATAAAATAGTAGCAAGCTCCAACTTTATTAAATTGCGGAATTCTATTAAACCTCCACCTACAATAATAATCGTAACATACCGTACCCTATACAAATAAAGACGAGGTATTATTACATCGACCGTCTATTACCATAGTGATGAGGTTGCCGAAGCGATTTCCAAGGCGCTTACCCGTTACCTGCGCTCGTTTTACGCGTTTATCCGAAAGGAATACAGTAAAGAGTGGGGAAATAGGATACACTTCTGGCCCTGTACAGTTGAATACAAACATATAAATTCGCTTTTTTTCTTTATTGAATTGATATACCGTGTGGTGACGGCAGTAAGATACATTTTCATCACACTTGCTGTCTAAGCGCGTCATTGCTTGCGCGCGTTGCGGGAGTAATAGAAAAGTGAAATTCCCTAGGGAGTAATAGAAATGTCAGTACGTCATTTAATAATATTATGTCTTAAAACTAATTTTTTGTCGGCAAGTGTGATGAAAAACATTGTATGCATCGCGGTCGGTAAGCAGAATACTAACTCGAGTCATAAAAGCCCTCCGCCTAACGGCGTCGGGCTTCTAACACTCTCGTTAGTAATTCCGTACTTACCTCCCTTGATGCACAATGTACTATTGTCATCAGTCATCATCCCAACTCTTCCCGTGGGTGTCGTTAAGCAGATTAAGGGATTGAAGTGTCACTGACCACATTTGATAGAAGATTGATGATGGGTAGCAGCGTCATTAAAATGGACACATTACTGCGATCGCCAATCCGCTTGCCCAGCGTGGCAATTATGGGCATCCATACCTTCTAAATCGTCTAATATCGTAACATCTACGCATAGTTAATAGGAGAGGCCTACGTCCAGTAGTAGAGATAGATAGGCTTATGACGTGACGTGTCGTGAATTCTAGTACATCTTTATACAATGAACTACCAATAGTGTCGCGACCAATAACAGATTGGGGCAAAAATAAAATTGAAATTGCGGCTGGATCCGTAGCTACGGTCGCTGCGTATCTGCAACGTAGTTATGCGTCATATATATTACAACCGGCAACTGCAGTATATTTAGAGATCGGAACTATGGGTGCAAAACTTTAACAAAACTTCAAAACTGACATATAGGAACACTTTATCCAATAAAAATAAGAGTATTATTGAAAAAAATATATCCAATTTTAGTGCCTATCTCGAAATCTTGAACTTACAATGTTTGGGTGTGTACATATTTCATGTTCACTTGACAAGTTTTGTTAAAGTTTTGCTCCCATAGTTCCGATCTCTATATATTATGTACGCGTGTACACAATTTGAAATCAGGGAAGGAAATATGTTAATTATTTTTTCCACGTATACACATGCGCCCGAAAAATACTCTTAATTTTTCACCAAAACTTAAATTTACCTATAACCCGGACAAGTATGTAAGATTATGTACCTACTTTAAATAAGATTATCTGTGGAGAATGTCTACTTGTGTTTGTTGAAGATTTCCCGATATAACTGAGCTCAACGAGACCTCGAATGCACAACCGAAGGGAATACGAGGTGAAGATAATCACATCCATCACGGGTGGAAGCGCCAGTATCTACTCTCGCCATCGTGGATTAATTGTGCAGGGGCTCATATGAAATTGATATTATTATTAGTGGTCACGTCACGCGACAGCATGAGCGTTCGTTGCAACTAGGGTTCGTAATCCGGATCCAAAATGTATGCAATTATCCGGATCTGGATCCGTATTATCCGGATACTTCATACATTTTCGGATCCGCTTGCAAACCCTAGTTGCAACCGAGTTTCTATGTGTATCGCGCATCCGTGGTAAGATGTTTGCACTTGTGAGCTGTAAAGGAGACTTTTTTGTCGACTGTACAAAAATGACTACCTAATAACACGACACGCCAAACTCATATTTGGTATTTACTTGTAACGTTACTCGTAATTTCTTCAATTGAACTGAATTTAATATTATTGATATTCAGCTATTGTCAGACTAAAACGTGACGTTTCAGCGTATTTTTTACTTCACAATAAGCATAATAAAGGCTGTCTAAAGACCGAGCTCATGATCACTGGGTCGTTGGAAGGAAAGAGGGGAAGAGGTCGCAGTCCCATGCGATGGTCCGACCAGGTTGGCAAATCACTTTCCGCCCAGATCCATGATGCTCTGGAAGTCGCAAAAGATCGGAAGGCCTGGAAAACAACGATAAAAAACCATGTGATCCACGGAGCAGGTCACGACCCTCAGCACTGAGGAAAGCGAAGCAAGAAGAAGAGACCGAAAGATATATAATCAAATCAACTATGACTACTTACGTTCGCTCAACCATTTGTGCTCTCCCAAATGCATGGGACAATATCGCAGGCGTATGGTTTTCTTGAATTGGTTCTGCAAGTTTTAGACTAAAAACTTGCCCCCTTATTCATTATCGCCTCTTAACTTAACAAGCCGCTAAGTATTGTTTGTCCCTTTCGGTCTTATCAATATGTTTATAAGAGCGAAAGGGACAAATAATACTTAGCAATTCGCTAAGTTAGGACACGTTTATGAATAAGGGGGTTAGTAAATGGTTTTTTTTTTTAAATACATAACTAATCTAGAACGGTGAGCCAGGACAACAACCGATTGGACCCAACAAAGTTCTCCCAGCTGAGGCAAGCGAAAAAGGAGATGGCGAAACGAATAGATTCGTACAACAAAGAGTGGCAGGTGGTTGTACAACAGAAACGTATTTCGGAAAATCGGGGAGATCTTTCCCCAGCAGTGGGACACTTCAACAGACTATTAAACAGAATATATATATATTGGATACAGTGTGTTACCATGATACAGGCTGTTATTGAAGCCGAGGAATGCGATGCAGATATTTAGCCAAACCGTTAGCATTATTTGATTCAAAATTCTAATTAAAAAAGTAATTAACTTTCTAAGAAAAGTTAATTGAGAAGCAATGTTCTTCAAAATAAACCGTTAATTTGCACTTGGCAATGATAGATCGCAACCACTCGCAATGTTCGTCAACTAAAGGTGCATTCAGACCAAACGAGCATTCGCTATTCTATCCCCCACTCCGCGAAATCTACGAATCATGTTTTGTGTAACGATCGAATTTTGTATAGTAGGGGGTTAGAATAGCGAATGCTCTTTTGGTCTGTATGCTGAAGCAGTACACGCGTTACAATCGATCGTTCGGAGGAAATAATTATATTTAATTGTACGGTCAATAAAAAAAAATGCCAAATGGAAATGGTAATACTTGAAAACGATTGCTAGTAATGCGTATTATTATCCATTTTCGTAAAAGCCCGGGTCATGGTAGCACACTGTATGTACTGAAAACTTACCAGTTTGATTTTGTAATCCTTAAAGTAAATCCGCATTGCGCCAACGCAACTGATCAACTCTTGGAATTTATGACGTCACATAAATATCAAGAGCGAGGCGAATTTCAGGACACTTCTTATTTGTTCTTCGTTATAACAAATCACTGAATTTATTACAGATCGTTGGTATTGTTATTGAAACGTATATGGACTTCTTAATGGGCAACTTATGACTTATATGGACGGTGGTCATGAGTACATATATATAAAAGTAACTAATTTTTAGATATTTAAACCAGTGAAATATTGTAGGGAAAGATTTATTTCAAAGTATTTTTTTTTAAGTTAAAGATTTTTCGTAACTTTTTCTCATTTTCTCTAACGTCAATCAATGGGTACCTATGTCAAAATGACACTTATAGTGTAAACATTTTAAACGTTGTGGCATTTTGTAGTGAGGTTTTTTTTCAATACAATCTCAGAAAACAAGGCGACTCAATAAAAGTTCAGAATAACGCGTGATAACAAAAAAATGAGAATCATATTCCCTAGACCTCAAAATTAAACTAGTCACATAAATGACATAGTTTGTTCATGAACTTGTAGCGATATATCAGAGGTTTTTAAAATTAGATTTCTTAATTTTTTTAAGTATTTGCGTTGTTGACGAAATGGAGTTGAAAGAATGTAAAAAATGTCTTGTACATATTTAAATTTCAAACTTAAACATAGAAGAAACCTAAGTAATAGGAAAATTTCATTAATAAAAGTGTTTGCTTATCCTCTTCTTATAAAATCCTTACATCTTAGGCAACAGCTTACAAAAGTGATAACAGCAAATCGGTAAAAATAATGACCAAGGAAAGAGTGAACAAACAGAATTGTAATTTTAATCATTATGATTCCACCAGCCCACGAGTTTCCATAACAAAATTAAGTTTTTACATGGCTCCCATGCTTGTTGATGTTATAAAAACATTGGTTTAGAATGTAGCAAGACGAAAAGAAAACCAGAATACATTGATCCGTAAAAATATTTTTTTCTTCACAGTCTTACTGGAGGACTTAAAATTATAGAAAAAAATGGTTAATTTCATCAAGGAATGGAAATCCAAAACCTCAAATATTTTTAACCTTCTTATTGTATGGGAGATTTTTTTGGATTAATGTATTAATTTAGTATTTAAAGAATTGGATATTTGAAATTTTTGTGCAGTTGTGTAAATAGGTCAAAACATATGTACCCAAAAGAAAAAAAGAAGCCGTCCAACACTCTTGTCCAGACATTGGGTTTAACATTTGACGAAAATCTTACCATGAACCGTGTCTTAACATCTATTAATGGTTTCGTAAATAGCCGTTACGTGTAAATAGCCTAAGGACATCCAATCATTAAAAATAATAAACAAGATATATTTTTTACCCCTCTGAATTAATTCTATTTTTTTTGTTATCACCCGTTATGACATTACAGTCTTAAAATTTGGTCAGCTGTATTTTGGACTTAATTAAGCTATTAACTTATTAGATGATATCGGGTTGGGGTTCGTCTGTATTCATATCAAGAGGATTGACTACAATAATTAAAATTGTGTATTACATTATATATTACATTGTACTAATAACTTTTTGAAAACCAGAAACCCTAATAAGAAGTGAAGATGTATTTTAATGCTGATGAAAACAGACAAAAAAATCACTCCAAGCTAAACTTGCTAGAAATAAGTTATAATAATATCAAGCAAATTCGATACAATATCAATATTGGCTCTTAAAATTACAATTACTTCAGAGAACCTCTTCAATTTCATCGCTAGAAGACCGTAATCAAATTTCAAATTACTAATCTAATGAAGTTATGTAATCATTGTTCAAGTAACTATAAACCTTACAGTTGGATAGTTACTGCAATAATGCCTACCATAATTACGTTCCAACTCCAACTTATCTAATAACATCAAACTTCAATAATAAGGCACTGGTCCCACTGCGAGCGAGTAAGCGATGAGTTACAGAAACGAACAAAAAATAAACGTTCCCGTGTAAATAAAAAGAGTCGCAGCGAAATATATAGTTCTCCGCTGAGAGAGTAATTTTAAACATCACCGTGTCTCTTTTGTTTACACATTGCACATGAAGGGTCCACGGAAAGAACATGTCTAGTCAATTCAAATTACAGAAGGAAAAAACCAGCTTACTTTTAACAGAATAAGGTGTGAATTTGTCCTGATTTTTTTAAGCACTGGACATGATTATTCCGTGGACCCTTCACATGTTCATTTCTATAGCCGATAGCTCATCTCTTGCTCGCTTAGCTATTATAGTTACTAGCTCAGTGTTGAACTACAAATGCGACCGTGTCTCTTTTCTTTAGACCGGAGCGATTATCTTTTATTTCTTTTTCATAGCTGATGACGAGCTAATCGCTTTTGGTGGAACCAGTGCCTGACCTAGTCGGACTAGATTAAGATCAAAACTACATTATTGCGAAACTGTGATTTAGGTAAGTACCTAAACCTAGATGGTAGGCCGCAAAACGACCTTCACGGGTAGAATGTCGTCTAGGCAACCTAAACCACCTACGCTATGTAAATTCGACTAGTCAATACATTAATGTCAGAGGGACATGGAATATTACGGCTGGATTGTGTCATGGTGGCAAAACAATTGTTTATATAATGTAGATACTTGTTTAATGTCTAGGCGTTGGTAGTTATCGGATATACAAATGAATTAGCCGTGAGGTGGTTACTAGAGGTGTGCGCCGATGGCCAAACCATCGGCGGCGGCCGCCGGTCTGAAAATGGCCGGCGGCGGCGGCGTAATCGGCGTGATCGGCGTAATGAAAGAGACAAGTTAAAATCTTAAAAAGAACAGGTTTATTCAAAATTTCTAAACAAAACAAAACATAAAGGATCTAAACATTTTTTTCTTCTATTAAAATCTTTTAAAGACAATGAGATCAATAAATCAGTGTGCATATACTTTTTTAATAATTTGACCAATTGGTGTGACAGTAAGTGTACATTGTTTATAATTGTCGTAATTATTTGGTTTAAGACGCTGACAACACCCATATATGGTAGTAGTGGTGTAAACGTGAACCCAAAACACGATTTAAAAAACATTGGTTCGATAGAAAATAATTAGTCTCAACCATGGCACCGCAGATGCATAAATGTGGTTCGCAAACATCGCAGCCCAGGCGGAGAGCAACAGCCACCCGCAAAGAGTTGTCTTCAAGGAAAGTACCCATATTTGGACAGGGAAGCACCTGTAGCCACGCTCCCGATTCGGGCCTCCGCACGGCCATTAGACGCGCCCTCTTCACACCCCCAGTACCCTCCAAAAGACCGTCAACCAGACGCCTCACCCCCACATCATCCCATGACCGCTGATGGTCTGGCTTATCTGGAAGTGCTGAGCCGGGGTTTACAGCAGACCACGCAGTCTGAGCTTCGGACGCGTACGGGATGGTTGCCTTGCCGCCGTCCATCGCAAAGATATGGGCGACTAGTTCCGCGACTCCGCTGGCAGACGCTAAGAAGGCTGGCAGGCACACATCCCGCGCTCGCCTTATTCCCAATCCACCATCTCGAAAAGAGAGTGAAGCTTGGTTCCACTGTGCCGTGTCGAGAGGCACATTTAACAGAGACTCTATTGACTCCTTCAGGACCAAGTCAAAAGAGTCTATATCTCCGGAGTAGAGCCACGCAGAACCGGTACGTAAAAATACGTTAGTTTCGGGACCGCGAAACAAAAGCGCAGAAGGATGAGTGCTAAATGGGCTGGCAGATCCCGAAGCCTATCTCTAGCTAGCAAAAGCAGTTGCCTGCGTTCTTCAAAGGCCTCAGGAATAGCTTCTGGGAAAATTGGTGCCCCCAAAAGGCTGGAAGAGTACGTTGACATAGGTGCGTTCAAACTAAAAGAGCATTCGCTGTTCTAACCTCCCACAAAACGTGATTGGTTGATTTCGTAGAACGGGCGCTAGAACAGCGAATGCTCTTTTGATTTAAACGCACCTTACCAGGCCAGGTAACAAGGCGCCAAAGGAAGAGAAAGAACAGGAAGAGTCTGGGCTACAGGGAAATAACTCGCACTTCGCTGCATTAACTACACACCCCAGCTGTTGTAACTGGGGCAGGAGGGTCAACAGATCTCGCTCCACTACTTCAGGCTTCCCCCCAAGGGTACCATCGTCAAGATACCAAACATTCAACGGGGATTTCAGCTCTGAAATAACCCTGTGAATTGTGAGACTGAAGGCGAGTGGGCCGAGCGGATCGCCTTGAGACAGAATTAGAGATTTACCCCCTTATTCTTAAACGTCTGCTAACTTAACAAGCCGCTAATAATTGTTTGTCCCTTTTGCTCTTATGGACATATTGTTAAGACCGAAAGGGATAAACAATTATTAGCGGTTTGTTAAGTTAGCAGACGTTTATGAATAAGGGGGTCATTGTACAAAAGGTTAGTAGAAGATGAATAAACCTGGAAGAGGAAAGGGTAGAGGGAAGGTACCTTGTCTTTGACCTCGCTCAAAAGCACGTCACGCTCAATTGAATTAAAGGCGTTTTTGATGTCAAGTTTAACAATAACGCAGTCCGAGTTCCCTGGACTCAGAGCAAAAGCTCGCGTCGCGTGGATGGCCGCTTCGCATCCAAGCTTAGTACCAAACCCCAGCTGATGAGGCTGTAGGAAAGCAGACATTTGCTCCCTCACTGCAAAACACCCCAACTTGGCGACCAACCGGCGAAAAGTGCTACCAACAGCTATCGGCCGGACTCCACCGTCCTTTTTCACTAAAGCGCAAAGTTCCATAGACGCTCCATAAATAAAGACACACACATCAACATTAACTTGGCCGCTCAGTAAAAAGTTACATAATTTTGTTAAACTCTCGAGTAAACGAAAACCACTATCACCTGCGGAGGGAGAAGTAAGCTCCTTTAAAACTGCCGGACGAATTCCGTCCAGTCCGGCTGCAGAACCGTTGTAGAAGGAACTAATTGCACGAACAACATCCTCTGCCTTGACCTCGAGAGCTGAAATAGATCTGTCCGGTTCAAGTGGAAGCACAAGAGGTCGAGATGTGGGTGGGTGCTTGGACTCCAAAGTTGCTAGGGTTTCTGGTCCTGACGGTGCAATAGTGTCATCTGACATAAGTAACCGGACAGCAACCCTGAGATCACCCTCAAACACTTTGGACTGTATGGTCTTAAGTACTGAGGGTGCTCTCGAAGACGCCGATCCCTGCTGCGCGAAACCCATAAAACCACTCGCTAAGTCGATGTTGCGCTTTACTTTAGCCGTAAGATTGCCAGACCCCGTCGGCTCCGGCGCCTTAAATGCGGAAAATGCAAAAGACAGCAACGCTTGTATTATTACTACTACTTCTAATGACGTGTTGCAATGTGTGCACACAAAACAGATAAAAAAATTTAAGAAATATTTTCACGCCGATTTCACGCCGGTGAAAACATCGGCGGCGGCGGCGTGGCTAAAATGACCGGCGGCGGACGCCACGCCGATCGGCGCACACCTCTAGTGGTTACGTCGCAAAATGCATGTTTCTTTTTTTAAACATAAGAGGGCCCGACTGGTACCGAAACGTAAAACGCATTGCTATTTTCAATTATTTATTATTTGAATGGCAATAAGAATACAATCTTCCCGTGGGTGTAAGAGTCGACTAAGGGATTGAAGTGTCACTGACCATTCCTTGATAGAATATTGTTATTGGGCAGCAGCGTCTTCACAATGGACACATTACTCCGATCGCAAATCCTCTTGCCTAGCGTGGCGATTATAGACAGCCCCAAAAAGCATTTGCCTCCTAATACGTACATGCGCATACTTAACACGAGGCCTACGTCCAGCAGTGGACTGAGATAGGCTGATCATGTGATGTATGTGTGACAAATGAATACCTACTATTCTTACTAAATTCTTACACCTTGTATATACATTATTATTATAAAGGAGAATGTGTTACGGTAATATTTTCTTTGGTTACCGCGAGGATTACTCATGAAATAAAACTATGAAAACGGATAAACTCGCGTATATTAATTAACTTTAACTTCATTCCGACGTTTCGAACACTTAATTTACAGTCGCCCGCAGACCACGAACCCTGTAAAGTGTTCGAAACGTCGGAATGAAATTAAAGTTATAATTAATATACGCGAGTTTATCCGTTTTCATAATTTTATTTCATGTATTACAGTGTTTGTCTTATTATTATTACACAATTGCTTAGTAAGATTAATGAATAATATGAATTTCTGTATTGGACGTCTAGATAACATAGATCATTTTATTTAGGTATTTTAGAAGAGTAATGGAACGAATGATAAATGGGTGGGATTAAACTCGCACACAGGGTACAAACATAGGGATTAAGTATTCTAAATTTAAAATGGCACAGGGAATTTCATTACTCTCCTTATTTTTAGGAGTAAAATTAAAATTTCAGTCAAGCTTAACTTACCACACAAAACTAAATACTCGTACATATGCTGAGACCATATACATATATAACATGGACGTTGGACGTCTAACGACAGCTCACAAATGCCTCCAGGAACAATTGTTCAATTGTGCCAAGCAAGATGGGCAGTATATAGCGTTTTTCTTAACACCGCACATATTTCGGTGCAACGTCTTTGACAAATGTTTATACAGCGTGTTTTTCTTCCTATGCTATAAATTTAAGAGAAGTTTATTTAGGTCCAATATAATTAATTTCTCTAAGAAACTAGTGTTTTAACTCTTACCGTTATTGAGTTATTAAAAAAAAAAAGTTTAAACACTGAACATGTGTATTGCAACCTTTATTACATTCTAATGTTACTTATTTTGGAATGTGCCGTCAGTCACTTGAGATTAACTTTTATTTTACTCTTAAGGTTCTCTCACACTTACCATTTCATTTATTATGTATGAAAACAAAAAAAAAAGTTTTTTATCGAATTTTCCAAAAGCCGATATACATACCAGACAACTTCTATTAATGTCCCAAGTAACCTGTCTAATTTATCGCAAATCGAAACGAACACCCTGTAGAATATAGCCAATCAAAACTTTGATAGGCCAATCACAACAATTTTTAAATGGCGGTTTAAGTTTTTATAGGTTGAAATTCATTGCCGTGTGATGCATTGAAGAGGGGGTGACATTTGTCAGCTAAAATTCAGTAGGACCGCTTTCGAAAGTATCGCTTTAGTATGGCGTGCGGCTCCCATGTTTTATTTGTTCGTAGTACATACGAATCAAAACGGATTGATTTTTAGGGACTTAAAAAAAATCTTATTTTTAGGTATAAAATATTCATACTTAATCCATACATAATAAAATTTCAGTTAAGCTTGGCTCACCACACAAAACTAAATAAATAAATACCTAACCTATGAAACTTGGCGGAAATTTCAATTTGCAATCTGCTACGAATACTACGATTTACTACGATCTTAGATTGCAGTTGAAATATTTCGTCTCGATCGCTGACGGGACGCCAATACTATGAAATAGGATAAGTGAGTAAAACTCCCGAGCACGCTCAATGGAGCGTTCCGTCTAGACTAGGTGAGGTAAAAGGCGAAATTATTTTATATAAACATCAGGATTACTTCGCAGAAATGAATTGTAATACTGTTAAGAGCTTTAAGTGCCGCCCACGAAACGAAATTGTTTAATCCTCAGGGAGGAGGATATTTATACGAAAAAGAAATACCATATCAACAGTATATTTGTTGATACTGTCTATTCTGTACCAAGGACGTTTAAATGTGTATCAAGAATGGTCATGGACACTTCAATCCCTTAATCAGCTCTTGTCGTCAGCGGAAGAGTTGGGATGGTGACAAGGTATTCTTACTGCCGTCAACACACGGCCAATGGCACAATAATGTAGGTATATTCAATTGTCAATAAAAACAACAAAATTTTAAATATATAGTCAAAGTATCACATTAAAGAAACTTACAAAATGTAGGCCAAAGCAACCCCCCTGAATCGCACCTACCCGGTTCAAAGATCCCCATTACCCCCGCTTTATTTCACGCTGAACCGCAATGGAGCCCGGCTGAACCAGATACGACCCAAAGCGAGGATCGCAGCCCCTCTCAAGGTGCATTCAGCCAGACCAAACGAACATTCGCTATTCTAACTCCCCACTCTACGAAATTCGATCGTTACACAAAACGTGATTGGTTGATTTCGTAGAGCGGGGGATAAAACAGCGAATGCTCTTTTGGTTTGAAAGCACCTTCATGCAAACGACGCCTTCCCTAAAGAAAGCGAGAGCCTCCGCAAGAATTTGGAGAGATTTTAACATTACATTCCTGACCAAATTTAGTGGACGCGGTTTGGTTTCAGAGATAGTAAAACCTTTTCCGAAAATATTTCTTCATATTTTCTACTGTATCTTTCACTAACATTAATAATATAAGAAAATATTTAGCATCTGTGACAGATATAAAAATAAAATGAAACCCGTAGTAGCTTTATAGAAAGATATTAAAATTGACCTACAATAAAGACAAATTCCAAAGTTATTACACGCACACAAAAATCTTATATCTTGGATACAAAATGTAACTTGATTTTTATATTAAATTGATATTTATTTTAAGGTGAAGTATATTATTGTTTATAATTTTATGCAGATTTGTAGTTCTATACAATATTACTATGAGTAGAAGTAACAATAAGCCTATAAAACGTTAATGGCTTCGGTAGCGAGTAAGTAGCACACTTTTTTCCCTTTGTTTGTTTTCTATTCGTCGCATCACATAGTTTTCTCTCGCGATTAGTTGTGCCTCGAACTATTTTAGTTTTTTTAATAAAATACCATTCAAATATTCAATTATGTTTGTGGTAGAAGTTAGACTTCACACATGAAATCGTTGGACAGGACTAATATGATGAGTAATGACATTGCTGAGGTGAATAACGTCAGGCCCCTATTTTGTGTGTGCGTGTAACACTAAACAGCCCTTATCAGAAGTAAATGTTTGAGCACCAGAAATAGCGCATTTCTTGTCAAGAACAATATTTAAGAGCCCCACTGGCGCCTTTATTCAGACACAATTGTATCGTAATGTGACAAATTAATTTATTTCAAATAAACTTGAAATGGAACCACATTTATATTTACAAAGAAAATTCTGGTCAAGGTCCATTCCTTCACTAATTTCGTATGCAAATGCGGGTTTGATAAATTAAATTATGTTTATCAGACCTTCTAGAGTCTCAGTAAAATAATTAGCTTTTTAGTATGTAGGTTTCATCATGCTTAGAATATTAATTCCGTCTTATTTTTTATTAGTGACGGAAAAACACTGTACATTCACTGAAGTCTAAAATTCAGCAATCTTGTAGGTCTCAGGTGTTGATCAGGATTACGATCGAAAAGCAAACTTGATTTTTCCTGAACTTTATTCTTGAAATACATTTTCTTGGACATGAATTTTCTGCTTCACTATTGTTGTGTAGTTTACTATCGTATCCTACGAACAAACGAAGGAGAATTTTGGTTGTAATTAAATAAATAACGGTAGGTATAATGTATAATTTCTCCGAATTTCCTAGTGTTTTTTTAATGAAATATAGCACAAGTGAAAACTTAAGGAAATACCTGATGCATGTAGTACGTGCGTGTATAAGACATTTGACGTGGCATATTGTACTAAAATGCTCGGCGCTATGCAGTAAATCCTGACAGCTGTCAGTTCAATAAATCTGTCAACAATGCCACTTTTGACGGATAATTAATTGAAAAATCAGGTTTCAAGATCGATTTCATAGCGCCCGAGCACTGTAACATTCTATTTTGGAGAAATTACAATACGTATAATATTACTGTTATAAATAACAAATAAGTAGATATACGAGTAATAATTTTGTATCGCTTTAATTAGGATTATTGATTGGAGTGACTATATGCAACAAGTTTATGAAATACTGGAACAAGAATCACAGATCACTGGCACTAGATAACTAACAACATCTAATAAATATTCGATTAGACCAGGATTGCTATAATCGGATTACGTTCAGATCTATCCAATTTCACAAGTCACTTAAGCCGACCATTATCTGAGTAGACTATTCCAATAATGATATTGCTTTTTAAATGCCTTGTGTTTTATCTAATCTCTCTCATTCGCAACCCTTACATTTTGTAATAAAACATGCAAAACGAATTAAGGGTATAAATCAAACTAAAACTAAATTAATGAGTAAGAGTTTATGTCTATTATCTCTAAAACGGTACGCCTAAAAACAGAGTAAATATTTCTTTTTCTGAGTTGAATTAATTTTGATAAATTAGTAGGTGATATAACATTGTGTATTCAACTTTTGCTGCACCGCCAGACGTCGAAGGAATATGATGAGCTCCAGACGCCACGCGTACGCGCTTAATTAAACGAAATTGAACTTTAAGGCGTCCCGCGTGAGGTCCTACTTCATTGGCGTAGCTGTCGGCCAGTGCCGTCATTGGCGTCGTAGGCGCGATTTTCCGTTGTCGTCTATAGCCGACTGTGGGGTTAAAAGTATATCACTCAAAAGCTGCCTACAGATGATTTTCACTAAAATGCCCGAATTCTTATTAAATAATAAAAATAAGCATCATGGGACGGCTGAAGACAAATATTGCATTCACTATTGGCGAATCGAAAGCTATCGGAAGCTGACATTCGGCGGTTTCCGAAAATAAACTATGGCCTAAGACCAGTCACTATGTAAGTGTAAAGTTCATTAACGTCTATTTATGATAATTAACTAACGCAACACTGTTATACCTACGACCTTGACTTTGAAAAACGTAACCAATGCAATTAAAACACCTATTACGATGCCAATATGTGTAAACCTATTTCTTATAAGGAAATCGCCTACACAGAATAGCACATTAAAGGAAATGGCTGTGGTGACTCATCAAACTTTACAACACAGATTAATTACCTAAATGGACCACGAAATAATATATTATGTCATATTGGCGTCGTAGTCAAATTCGTCATGAGAAGGAATCAGATTACTTTACAATCTCTCCTTTAATTGTACGATTAAGTCACTTGTGGTTATAAGATTATCCTTGTACTGAAAAAAAAAACAGAATGAAGGTGCACTAGGCCATATTTTTGAGGATTTTTATAATATAAATCTTATTTTACCTTTGACTGTATTCAGGGTTGGGCAAAATACTGGCTTATTGTATTTCAAATACAAAATACTAAATACTTTGTTGACGTGTATTTCAAATACCAAATACTAAATACTTTGGTGACGTGTATTTGAAATACAAAATACAAAATACAGGGACTAAGATAATGTATTTCTAATACAAAATACTTATTCTTTGAAACTTAATTACGAACATAATATTTTCTTCGGTTACCGCGAGGATTACACATGAAATAAAACTATGAAAACGGATAAACTTCATTCCGACGTTTCAAACACTTTACCGGGTTCGTGGTCTGCGGGCGTGGGTCCACGAACCCTGTAAAGTGTTCGAAACGTCGGGATTTCAGGCCGTATTGAAGAGCAAGCTGCTGGTGTATAATACTGGCTACGAGGATATGTCTGTGCAAGTACTTGGTGTTAGCAATTTGAGAACAACCGGAAATAATATGCCTGAGTGACTCACCGGGACGGCGGCATGCCCGACAAATGTCGACCGTACCGTCCTTCAGGATATATTTCCGGTAGTTATTCGTCATGATAACCTCGTCAGCAATTGCACAGGCAAAACCCTCGGTTTCTCCGAAGAGGTCCCCGAATCGTAGCCAGTTCGCCGACGCGAGCAGATCTACGTCAGGTCCCGTGAGGGCCCTGTAGAACCGCCCGTGTAGCTCCTTGCTCTTCCATACCTGCGGTGCTTAGCACCACAGGTCTGCGGCAGTTCTCTTTTGCCAAGGAGAGCGGCGTGAGGTTCCGGTCTACTGCCACCACATCTCGATGCATCCCGCACTCATTGTTAAGAAAATAGTTTCTAAGATTGTACACCTCGCGGTTGTGGAGGTCTTTGGCATTTAAGAAGCCGCGGCCTCCACATTTACGCGGGATGTACAATCTCATAACTGATGAGCGCGGGTGTAGCATTCGATGTGTGGTGAGCAGTGTACGGACCCTTCGATCCAGGGCGTCCAGCTCGGTCTGAGTCCACCTTAGTACGCCAAAGGAGTATATGAGTCTGGGCATTACCCAAGCGTTGAAGGCGCACTTTGTAGCCTCCTGACAAAAGACAGTTAAGTACTTTTGTGAGCCGGCTGAAAAAGCGCTCCTTCACCGCCTGTCTAATTCCCATATCTCCAATACCCAAAGACTGTGACATACCAAGGTATTTATAGGTTTCTGCTTCCGAGATAGATCTGAACGACATTATCTGCACATGCATAACCGCACACTTATCGACACCAAACTCCATATTGATGGCGCTACTGAAAACTTCTGTGGTTCGCAGTAGCTCCAACAAGTCTTGGCTATTTGGCGCAAATAATTTGAGATCATCCATATACAGAAGATGAGAAATGACTTCACCCTCTCTCCGAAGCCGGCAACCTAGTCCTGAATCCTTCAGCAGGGTGCTGAGGGGATTCAGAGTTAGGCAGAAACATAAGGGACTCAGACTGCCACCCTGGAATATTCCTCGCTCGATCCTTATGAAGTCCTGCGGTCCAGAGGGGTCATCTCCGCCTCCTGGTTGATGAAGGACTGTGGTCCACTGCCCCATACACGCGCCGAGAAAGGATCTTAAAGCTGCATCAACTTTATACAGCTCCAAGACCCTTTTCAACCATGAATGAGGCACCGAATCATAGGCCTTCTTGTAGTCAATCCAAGCGGCGGAGAGGGCCCCTTTGTCACGCCGGACTTACTGGCAAATGGTCATGTCGATGAGGAGGAGTTCTTTAGTACCACGGGACGCAACCCTACATCCATTTTGAGCAGAGGCCAGAACATTGTTCGCAACAATGTGCGTGTTAATTTTTGATCTCAAAATGGATGTAAGGAGCTTGTAGAGTGTAGCACGTGATGGGTCGGTAGTTTTTCGGTTCCGTGGTACTACCGGACTTGTAGAGCAGGAAGGTTACACCTGTTGTTAAGGAAGGAGGCAGGGAACCAAGCTCAAGGCTTGTTGGAATTGCGCTGCTAATCGCGAGTGTGAGCACCGAAACCATTTTAGCCAGAAGTTGTGTAATCCGTCCGGTCCAGGACTTTTCCAGTTCTGGGCAGGTCGAATGGCACAACTTACGTCATCGGGGCTGATGGCAACTGCCTCCATAGGTTCGACGCTCTCGCACTCACGTTCAACAACGTTCATCCAATCGCCCTCGATGTGTCCGACGGGCACCGACCAGATGCTACGCCAGAAATGTTATTATTATTAATGTTATAAGGCCAGCCTTAACTCTCCAGATAAATACCGCGAAACGAACCAAGTGATTTGACACCTGGACTACTACCGCGAAAATCGAAATTCGTAAATTTCGAGAATTTTTCTGTCACTCAAACGAAGGCGTCATTAGAGTGAGACAGACAAATCCTCGAAATTTACGAATTTCGAATTTAGAACTCCGAAATTCGCATATTTCGGAGATTTGTCTCTCTAATGAAGCCTTCATGGTGTGATGTGTGATAGAGACAAATCCCCGAAATTTACGAACTTTGATGTTCGCGGTAGGCCAACTGACATTGACGTTTGACTATGACATTCACCCAGTGTTGCTATTGTTACGATCACAGTGACTGTCCTAAAGGGACTAACATAGACAAAATCATTTAAGTAATGTATTTTCTGGAAATGTATTTTAATACTTTAAGTATTTCAAATACAAAATACAAAATACATGCGAGTGTGGTATTTGAAATACCAAATACAAAATACTCTGTCAAGCTGTATTTGAAATACAAATACAAAATACGTATTTGTATTTCAAATACGTATTTCAAATACAAGTAATTGAAATACTGCCCAACCCTGACTGTATTACGAATTTGCAAGTTTTCGTTACATTTTAATGAAAATTACAAAACAATGTTTTAGTCATAAACATTGATATAGGTGTTTCATAATTATCAGACTGGTGCAAGTAATAAAAATATTTATGTGACATGTGTTCTTTGCGGCGTCTGTAAGAGGTTATCTGTCGTTTAAATCTGCTAAATGGTTATTATGAGCTAAGCTTATGGCTCTATTCCATATTTCTAGTTATTATGTAATAAGTCCGTACGGAGAATAATAAAAATAGCGTGTTTTCAAGTAGATTTTTAAAATATTTACAGGATAGTTGGAATCCATTTTAACATCAGATTATATGGCATTTTAGCTTATCTAGTCCACTGCTGGAAGTGCTGGACGTGAGCCTAGTAAATGTGCGTATAGGACGTATTAGAAGGTAAATGCCCGTAATC
Source organism: Thaumatotibia leucotreta (assembly GCA_025490895.1). Classification (NCBI taxonomy): domain Eukaryota; kingdom Metazoa; phylum Arthropoda; class Insecta; order Lepidoptera; family Tortricidae; genus Thaumatotibia; species Thaumatotibia leucotreta. The sequence goes on along the minus strand of JALPQI010002792.1, from coordinate 17,460 downwards.
GCCGCGGTAGGCAAGCGGATTTGCGATCGCAGTAGTGTGCCTACTATGGTGATACTGCTGCTCCTCATCATTTTTCGACAACGAATGGTTATCTTAGTGACACTTTAGTCACTTTAATCCCTTAGTCGACTCTCACGACACCCACGAAGAGTTGAAGTGGTATTCTTACTGCACGGTTTATAAAATATATTGTTTTTTTTCCAATGCAAAAATATATTTTATTTTCAAATAATTGCGTAAATATAGAAAGCAGGTAAAACTTGAATTTTACAAATTACAGAGTTTTCCATAAAATACTTGAAAGAGCGAGAGCAAACGCTTCGGGTTTGCTCTTCAGTGTAGTTCGGTTCTAGTGCAATTCTCGAAGGTAATCAACTAATCAATAATCATACCAAGTCCTGAATCAGCCCAATATACCTTATAGACTTCCTACTATTTCCTATAAATAAACAACATTATGAGAGCAAAGGCCCGACATAAAGGCTGGCTATATAAGGCGCGATCGGATACGAAACACGAGGCTAAATGGCTTGTTAAAGGCATATACTTGTACCTATTAACTTGATTTTTATGGCTTTTCATACATGCATTTATACCTTTTGGTATAATATACAATATAACCACTTTTTTAAGAATTAAGTATAATGTGAGGCTCAATCATATTAGAATATTAACGAAACGCGTTACTCACGTAATTTAAGTGCTCGACATGTTTCAACCCAGTTAGGGGATCCTTATCCGGAGCACTACAGAAGTCCGACGTGTAATTACGTAATTTGTGTCTTAATGGGTCGAAACATATCTAGCAATTATCGACGTAAATTTTCTGTGTATCCCGGTTCCTCAACATCTAAATAATCACCTTTTTCAATCTTAAAACTACATGATAAATTCATCAGTATTCAGTATTGATTTCTACAAGAACCCATCCTCAGACACCGAATTGGTACCAACGGGACCATATCGGGATTTTACCCGTGCGATAAAAAAAATATATTAGCGGTTTTCGGAGATATCGAGTAACATACGTCCAAAATAAGCAGTCGAATTCAGAATTTTCCTCCTTTTTTGAAGTCTGTTATAAATGATGACTGACAAATATCATCATTATCATCATCATCATATCAGCCGAAAGACGTCCACTGCTGAACATAGGCCTTTCCCAAAGATTGCCACAAATATCACATTTCAAGTATTTCAACAATAGAAAGCTGTCAACAATTTCTAAATTTGAATTTTACACAGCCACGCACTGATTTTTTATAATCATTACAATATGTATACAAGGGTATAAGATATTCCACCACATGCCCATATAAGGCGTCGTATAAACAAATCGTAAAAATCAATAACAATACCAACACAATACGCGATGCGCGTTAGCAAGCGCGCGGCGACGGTGCAACTGGCGCCGGCGCAGCCATCTTTCACTTCGATCGATTTCAGCGATATCTTATTTGGGGCTTGGGACCCTGTCGATTCAAGGTCGATATGTGTGTGATATTCGCAATTTGCGAGAGCATAAAGCCTTTGAATAAAACAACCTACTTTGTCGGTAATCCTAAGAGGTTGTACCTTTGTAAGAATTAAATGTCTACACGCCCTTATGGCAAGCGGCTTTTTTGCAAGTGGGACTTTTTAGCGAAACCGCTCACAAATTATACATGTTTCAAATCAAAACTACAAACAAACCTCGCCCAAATCGCTACCAATGGGTAGCGTGCCCTGAAGGGTTCCTTCCCTTCCTAGAAACTTTTCATTGCTTGGCTATATTGTACGTTGACTTAAATACATTCAATTATCATTATAGGTATGTATTCAATATGGTTTAGGCGATGGTACCATTTTTATTGTAAGTTGTCATTCCCGGTTGCAATCGCATTTGAAGAGTCCACGGAAAAAACATGTCCAATGCTTAAAAAAACATGGCAAATTCACACCTTATTCTGAAGTAAGGTGGTTTTTTCTTCTGTAAATTGAATTGACTAGACATGTTCTTTCCGTGGACTAAGTACATAACATATTTTTTCTTGTCACTTCATGAGGTTTAGTAGTCGTTGAATTACTTCGTTCATTCGCATCGTCAAAATAATATTGAATCGCAATTCCAGATAATAACTTTACTTGAGCGTGAAGTTGGAACAGATTTTACATCCAGTCTGCGAAGTTTAGATCTTTCTCGAAAGAATCAAGGATAAAATAGCGACTAAAGCGATTTGCACAACAAAGACTGTCGCAGACAGACTCAATTTGAAAATTATGTGCCTTGGGTATTAGAATAAAAACGTGTCTATTTAAATATAATCTCCTGCAATAATGACACGTTCTTGTCTTTCGAATTAACTGTGTCAAACGCTTTTTTTACTAGGTATGGTGCCTTTTTTGCGCTAGTGCGAAAAGTGGCTCATTTTACGTCAGGTCCAAAACTTCGGAGGGCCAATCAGTACTAAAAAAACGTAGTACGAGACACGTGCAAAAAGGAAATTCGCAACTCGTAATTTAATTTTTTTCGCTCTTGTATCGTAATGAACTATTTTGTGTAAGGCATTATTATCACGGACTGTAGGTACCTAATACCAATAGTGTGTGCACGGTCAGCGGCATCCTTTTTAATTGTGGAGCAGTAAACTGCGATCGTCAAACTGTCTGTCGAGTCTGACGAATATGGCATATATTAATAATGGAGAACACAAATATTCGATGGTGATCGTTGGGAGAGGCAGTAGGGAAAATGCTTGTCCAACATTGGATTCCTTAGGCATGCTTCCTCATCTATGATCACCTTCTAAATTCAAAAGTAGAACATGTAATAAACAAGATGGCTGCTAGATTCCGCTTTCCCGGGTCTTCCACACGGTGCACAATAGCTACAAATTATGAAATATCAAGAATGATGATGAAATAATAGGTCTATAAACAAATTTATCGGTCATATTACTAAGAACTAAATATCTATTAATACAAGTGTAATGGCCGAGGAAAACGATTGTAACAATGAAGGCAATAAAAAGTGCAGTAGGAGTAGATAACAATAAAAAATCCATTAGACAATAGCGTGTTTTTGTCCAAGTTCAGTAACATAACACACATCAATAAATTGAGTATTTAATAGCTTTGCGAAACGAGATATACATGATAGAATCCTTTAAATTTCCACCAAGTTGAATTTGCGCCTGGTGTCTATTGCGCCGCATACTAGTGAACTGCAAACTTAGCTTAGTACAGTTGTATGATATATGAGGACATTAGTTCTATTTGCTTGTAAACTGTTCCGTTTTTAGGGTTCCGTAGCCAAAATGGCAAAAACGGAACCCTTATAGATTCGTCATGTCCGTCTGTCCGTCTGTCACAGCCAATTTACTCGGAAACTATAAATGCTACAGTAACGAAATTTGGCAAGGGTATGTGTTGTATGAACCGCTACAGGATTATGATACTAAATTGTAAAAAAAAACCATTGGGGTGGGGGCCCTCCATACATGTAACTGGGGGATAAAAAAAAATTTTTAGTTGTATATAAGCGTGTGGGGTATTAATAGAAAGGTCTTTGAAAATGATATGAAGGTTTATACATTTCATTTTTATTTAAGCAAATCATTTTCGAGATATCAGCTCTCAAAGTATGAAAAATGTGTCCCCCCCCCTTTATTTTTAAAACTACGCGATATAAAATTCAAAAAAAAAAATATGTTATGCACATTAATAAACTCTATCAACGATTTTTGGTTTGATTAAATTACCTCCTATAGTTTTTGAAGTAGGTTGATTTAACTGTATTTTTTTAATAATAAATTGATAATGGTATGGAACCCTTTGCGCGCGAGTCCGACTCGCACTTGGCCGGTTTTTTTAGGATACCGTAGGCAACCACGAAAAGTAGGAACCCTTAAAGTTTAATCATGTATGTCTGTCCTTTAGCAGCTAAGCTCAGTGATCGTGAGTAGGTAAGTACCTACTAGAAAGCTTAAATTTGTCACGAGTAGGTTTAACGGCCGTGCCAACAAGTCTGAGAAAAAAAAAGTACAATTTCAGGTTTATAAGGTGAACATTTTCGAAAATATTTTTTTTTCTTCGAATGTAAAAAGACTTATTAACCGTAAATCGAAAAAAAAACATGTATTTATTTTTTCATATTTTCAATTATTGCAATTAATTTTCAGTGAAAGGACGTAGAAGCTGCTAAGGTACTGCTTTTTTGTTATTATGTTATATGATATATATTATGACAGAAGAGAAGCTACAGAACCCTATGCTAAGCAATTGAGCCCGACATGCTCTTGGCCATGTTTTTCACAAGACCGTTTCTTAAAAGAATATCGACGCCGTTTTGTATCATTTAAGGTACATGCGGCATCCGAAGACGGTACGTCCACTTAATGAAACAGTCACACCACACATCGATATAGATAATTGATCGTTGCACCACGCGACATGCTTCGGATAATCCATGTGTGTTAGCGGCTATTAAAATGCTTCTTGTGACAGTTCTGAATACCGACCGGCGAGTAAAAGTATGGGATGATTGCAAAATGCATGCGACGGTTTAAAAACAATCCAATTAGTACTAGATAATCACGGATGAAGTCGCTTGTTAAAGTGTGGATTGTAATCAGTAATCACTTAATAAGAGAGCTCAAAAACTTCAGCTTTAGGGTGCGGCTCCACTGACGCGGAGCGAAGCGCAGCTGTGGGAGCTCGGCCTATGAGACCGCATCACAGTGTTCCGAATTTTGAATTTGAAGATTGTAATTGGTCAATTTTGCACAGCTCCGCTCTGCTCCGCGTCAGTGGAGCCGCACCCTTAACGGGGAGACGGGGACGAACTTCTGATTTATTACAGTTCTTGTATGGTACGCTACTTTTAATATAGGTGGCAAACAAACACACGGCCCGTCCTATGTCACTTGTGAACAAATTAAATGTAAGGCAGGGCCGTTTATGAAAGGTAATTTTGTATACCGCGCAGTTTCTATGCGCTCACATTCGTAGAACTCACATTTTTCAAGCAAATAATATAATGAATAATTTCAAAATAATGTTTAGCACCATCTAAAACGATATCGTACGAGTCTCGCAGTCTTGTTTAAAACTATCAAGGTTAACTTGGTAACTCTGAGAAAAAGCGAAATATGATCTAGCTCGTACATGGATCCTTGAATATTTGGGTCAGAAGCGCACTAAACTTGCAAGCGTCTATACGTTGCGATGCCCGCTTACCAACAGGCGGGCATAAACTACCGTATAAAACAGCAGAAACTTTAGCTCAGCAAGCATAATACACTAGTGAGCTTTATCACTTTATTCATCAGATAAAAAGGAGTTTGCGACGACCATGCCCAAATACGATGATCTTACGATGTGGTAACGAGGCCAGCGGCAAGAGCACAATACAACCGATTAATACTGGCTGCTACCAAAATTGTCGAACTTGACCGTACTTATTGATACCTCCTTAAATCCAACCAAATATAAATGGCTAAAGAGCTATATGAAGCTTCAAACAGATACTACATTATTGAACTAAGTATAGTTGCAGTTGCACCTCCACCAAAAACGTCGACCCATATAAGAAACGCCGATTTGAGGATCTTTTCAGGGTTGCCAGCAAAACCTTTAGTAGCTGGGAGGTCTTAAATTAAAAATAAACATCTTAAGGTCTGCTTAAGGAAAATATTTTTGTTTAACAAGTACTCAATATGTTTACTGAAGGTTTCAGAATCAAGGCAGGCAGCATAATATGCTAATGTTGGACATAATAATACCCTGTCGGCGAGGACGGAATACGGCTTTTTTGCAGTCATATAAGGGTCAAGAGCGCGTCTGTTTAGTCATATTACCGCATAAGAGATGAGTGACGAGTAAAGTGGCCATGAATTGAGTTCTAGGAAAAGGTAAAATTAAAGCGTAGAAGTAACGAACCTGTCTTTGTCTCATTACCAAGAAAGGAGAGAAAACAACGAGCTACTGAAGTTTAGCGATTGGCAACTTGGCTACGCACCCTGAAGACTTTTAAATAGCCCATATTTCCACGTGAACTCATCCACTCCCTGCCTAGGAGGCGTTTTATCTTTCGGTGTGATTAGTAGCTTAATTGAATCCAAAAGTTATGTGTCCAATAATTTATATTTTGAGTATTATGACACAGAAAATACCATCCTCGCGAGATTTTCGTGATTTTCGGCTCTTATTTACAAGAGCAACATAATGCGGTGTCTGTCTTGCATGCAGCGTTTGATCGATGTTGGTTGATATTGCCAAGGTAAAACTATAGATGCGCACAAAGTACCAAATATTTGTATACTAACTCAACTCTATCATTAACTATTACTATGAGGTCATGTATACATATTTTTTGCATTTTTCACGCGTACATGTGCAGGGGTCCATTTCTCAAATGCTGGTAACTTTTAATACAAGCGGATGTCCTTATCTAATACATGGTGTTAAAAGGGATTTCCACTGATTTTACAAGTTACAAGCTTTTGAGAAACGGGTCCAGGTAATAGGGAGTGAAGTTAAACACTTAGAGCACGTCGCAATGTTCGATTGATTGATTGCATGCGTCATTTGCCAACTGATAATAATACATAGATAAGTAGCTAGGTATATAACAAAATAATTAATTTTGTTTACTTTTCCGCCGACGACCAAGCACGGATCAATAATGCGTTAAATAAGTGTGACATATTTATTTATCGTAAGTAAACTCCAAACTAGATTTCGAGCCCAAAAAAACTACGACAATGTTGCCACAACAATAAAATGTTCTTACAATAGTAAATCCTTATTTTCTAAAAACAGACTTTGAGATAACTTATTTATTGGTAATTTAATTATTTAATTTACAGAAATGATATTATTTATGTACTTTTTTTCACGTAAATAGAAAATATTTTAGGAATTATTTAAAGCAGGTAAATAAATAAAATGACAAAAAGGTTGACGAAACCTGAAAACATTATTTGACAATTACATAAGAGACTGACAGATTTGACAGTGCAGTTTTTTGGCCTCGAATCCCAGTTTGGAGTTTAGTATATTTTACAAGTAAAACTTCGTGATATCTTCGCGATTAATTCGCTCTTCACCAACGCATGATATGCGATCTGTCTGGTCTGAATGGTCTGGGCCTACCTCGAAACTTCGAAAATCGTAAATTTCCAGCTTTGATCCCTGTCGCTCCGACGACGTTGTCATTAGAATAGATACAGATGCGATCATTATCAATTTTCGAAGTTCACGTTAGGCATTCTGTACATATTGAATGCAGCGCAGCGTTTGATCGATGGTGATTGATACAAGCGGCAGTTTCGAACATGTGCGGAAGCCACGAGCAGTGCTTACGATGTGCTGGCGGAGTGAGTTTAAAATTCGTCCCAAAAGAAGAGATAAGGTACACGGTGTAACACCAGGAAACCGAATATCGAATAACTTTAATAGCTCATTCCTCAGGTCATTTAGAAGCAGAATGTATTAGGAATACGACGCGAGATCGGAATATGATGTTATTCGTGCATTTTAGTTCTTAAATTACATTTCCTCCAAATGAAAATGTCTGAAATAATTTCTTTCAAACATTTTTTTTTGTAATTTACCTTCTGTCCGTCCCGCTCCTACTCATCACGTATTGATATGAGCGAGAGGGAAAGTATGTTATGCTATCGATTGTTTTAAACTCAGTCCGCCATCGCCAGCCCATGGTAAGAACACGAGTAATACTAATAGTAGTGAGGGATTACCCACTTAGTGCATGTTACGGGCAGTGTTCGATTAATTGATTACATGAGACATTTGCTACCGGTGCTCTACCTTACTTATAATTAAATAATTATGTGTGTCTACCGTCAACGTTATGAGCGATATTCGTTTACAAATAAGACGTAAGAGCCAACGACAATATAATAGGTCCCTTATCCCAGATAATGTCACATTTGTCAATAAACGAGACGAAGTTCAAATCCACGAGGCCACGACACGGCAAGCTAATAAGCCGTACATAACGCATTACCCAGTGGTTGAAAATGTAAAAGCGCCTTTATTCAAAGCAAACAGACCCAAACTCGTAAAACATTTGCGTGACAAAATTGAATAAAACAATACCAACAACCCATGTAAGTTGCCACCATAAGCGGAATGAAATTGAAGCGTCGATGTTTTACATACAATATCACGACATCTCCTTATCTGTGCAATCTTGACCCGGTTGCATCCGATAAGTTGTATAACAAGTCTTAGACAGGCACACCGCTGTTTTACATAGCCTTCTATGGCAGTGCAAAAACATGCCTGTTATTGATTCGAACATTGCTTGCAAAGGTGGGTTTAGATTAGTCCAGAGTCGGGCGAATGCAATCAAGTTACTTCTTTGGTCTAGATTTTCTAGATTTAAGTAATCGAATTACTTTTTGTCTAAATCATGTTTAGATTAGACTAAACTCACCGAGCTTGAACCGGAGCAGAGCATGAATTCTGAATCTTTCGGTGTAAACAATAGTTTATTTAGGTACACGATACGAATATTACTATCAGATTTTTTTTTCATTTTGGCTAGTTTTCGGAAACGAGCACGTACTAACATAAGCGAACGCTCTAGGCGAAAGTTCGCATGCTCGTCCGCAGTTTAAACCAAACAAGCGAGGAATTTTCACAATGTGGACGAATACGAAAGAACGCTCTTTGTTTACAAACAACAAATAGGGTAGAGTGGGGACAGAATGAGCATTCATTCGGTGGTCGAAACAAAATCAACTGTACATATGTACCGCAACCAGTCAGGGACAAATCTGCTCCAGACAAGCTGGTATACCAGTACCAGGGTAACCTGGGGGTACGAAGTTTTGTAAGCTGTGATACCTGGGACTATTAGAATTTACTGACTAAAGCGTTCGGCTACAAATAGGTTGATTCCTTAGTATGGTACCAACAGAATAAAAAACAGGTTTAAAAACATTTGATATTTTTGTTGTATGTCATAAATATGAGATATTTTCAAAACCCACAATCTTGCAAAAGATCTTACATTCAATCAAGGTAAAGATACATTCAATGTAGACGCATGCAAAGTGCAAACACAGGAACTACAGGAACTAGTGGTGTACCAGCCAGGCACCAATGGGCTAATTACTTATTACATGAGTATAAAGAGTGTGTAACATAATTATATTTCACACTCTACCCACTCACGCAACACACAGGCAGAGGTCGATTATCGGTTCCCGGCTGAGTACTGGATGTTTTACCCTTTTTTGTGCAATATTTGGCTCTTCGCGCACATCAATATTTACCATACAGGCGAGGTAAATATTGACCCCGATCGCTTTTACCACAAAATTAAACTAGAACACTTTATTACCATTATATATTGCTCGTAAAGTAAATTTCAATGCCATTATTTTAGATGGGAGTATTAATACTACTATACTACAACTTTGACAGAATAACATATTTCACCCTCTTGGGTTTAGGGCAAAATTAAAGCAATAAGCTCCTGCTGCGTACACCAATATTTTTATTAAAGCCAATAAGACTTTATTGGCAATAATAACTCGCTAATAATAGTACATTATTGCAGAGGCCGGGAAAGCGAATTTCGTGGATGAGTATTTTTTGTCGGACGAAGCGAAGCTGAGGCCGACAATTACATACGAATCCACGAAATTCTATTTCCGTCCGAGGCACATATAGGACTTTTCTCCAAACATGCAAGGAAATAAAACAAAATATTTTCTTGCAAATTGAATAACAATTGAAAAGAAAAAATCTCTTATGATTCCCGCCTAAACTTTTTTTTAATGCATGGTCGTTCATAAAAAATAGTAACGATATCTATGGTTTCATTAAACCGTACCTACACGACCTGACACACCGAGGCGTTTGTAACTCATGATAGAACGAGACGGCCATAGATTTGATCGCCGTCTCTCGCTCTATCCAGACCAGGCGTTTGGTCGTGGCTTTAGAATTTGGCTGTATGCATTTTTTTCAAAGTCCAAAAGTAGTTTTTAAGAAGTAAAAAACAATACATTAATGGATTTTAGTACAATTTCGCGGCCGCAAAAACTGTACAATAATGAAAATCTTTTTTTTTAATTTGAGCTGGTACATAAGAAGGTACTTCGCGTTTCGTTTTTGCTACATTAATGCGAACATTTCCGAGCATATTGGAGAAAAGTGATTTTTATTTACTGTGATATACATACAGCCAAGCCAATACTTATAGACCTAGATTTACGATTATGTTTTAATAAATATATTAAATTTACTTAAAATAATGAATACGTTTTTAATAACAAGGTTCTTTGTCTTGAATGTAATATACAGGATGGAAATTCTTTTTGGGTCAGTGAGGGCAGCTACTAGACCCAGAGTAGCTACGCGATAATGGTCTTAGAAGACCTTCCCTCAATTTTAAATTAATAATGATTGGCGTTTAAACATACAGGGTGCGAGAAAATAGTCATTATCAAAAGAAGGTATGGGATCAAAAAAAAAATTTCGGCTAGAAAAGCTGCAAATCAAAAAAAAATTGCCATACAAATAGAATGAAAATTAAAAATGTTATTCTGTTGTTGTTTTTTTATACCAATCGATTCCATTCCTATCCAGTACCTACCAATAGTTTCCTAGGAGTCAACTTACGGCAATGTACAAAAAAGACAAAAACAAAAAAAAACCTGTTTTCATACATTTAGTAATAATAATAATAACGCCGTCAAAGTCAAACGTGCTTTTATACACTCTTAAATATTTTTGATAAATAATGTATTTTACCGGCATTAACAAGACCATTTTTACCTTCCCGTCTCGGAAAATTTGCCCTTTCTATAGTAAATGTACATTCAAGGGTACAGATGACGATAACAATCAGATACACTCTGATTAGTGCCGACATGTAACTGTCAAATCAAAATACCACAAGAGATGTACACTCGCAGCAAAGCACGTAAGGATCAAGCGTCCCCACGAACCGCACGCCCAACACCTTCGTCCGCCTCGTCGACATCAATCTCCTCGAAATCTTCTTCGGGTGATGATTACGCCACCGCGCCCGACATCAGCGGCTCGAGCAGCGACGAGCGCGGACCATCGCCGCCGCCGCCACGACCACCTGCGCGGCGAGGACGGCCACCGCTGCCGGCACGCTTGGGGCCCGCGGGACATACTGCCCCGCCCACGGCTCCCGCTGCCGGTGGTGTAGTGCGACGCATGACATGGTCTCAAGCTATGAATGAGAATGTCATGCGCGCCTACTACGGGGCTACAGAGGGAGAAACTAACCTATCCGCGTATCGTGTCCGGATGCTTCCTCTGTTTCAGGCCCTTGAACCAACCATTAATGTGACTGCGCAGCGACTATCGGATCAAGTGCGAGTCATCCAACGATCAAAGCGGCTGGATGACTCGACACTTGATCGGCTTCGCCTGGAGGCTCTCCCTGTTCGCGCGACCCCTTCCTCGGCGCAGGACCCACCCGCCACGTCGCCGGACCCGGTGCCGGTACATGACTTGGCATCCGAGGCACTGCGGGTCGGTCCTGCTGCTGATGAGGACGATGCTGCGAACCTGAGTGTGAGTACTTCAGACAATGAGCAATTGAGGAGGACTCTGGAGGAAGCGATTATGCAGCATCACTTCACACCCGACTCTAGGCCACGATTACCACGTTTGCCCATGAATAGGCGCAATCTAGCGTTGATGGGAGCCCTAAACGCTTTACTGGAGCCGTATATACGATCCAGTAAAGATTTGGATGATACGCACTCGATCATGTACTGCGGGGCCATTGCAGCGTGCCTAGGGTTTGCAATTCGAATATTCGAGTATTCGAATATTCGAATTATTAGCCTTAAATACTATTCGAATTTGACAACAGTCATTATTCGAATAAAACGAATATTTCGAATAATGAAAAAGTAATTGAAAATAATTAAATTTTGCGGAGAATTACAATAAAATCCCAATATTAACAATAACACCTATGTAAAAATTGATTTCAATGATTAAACAAAGTTAAATTCAATGAAATCAATTGAAATATTCGTTATTTAGTGGATTTATTCAAAAGGTGATAGCTTCTGTTTTCCAAAAATGTTCAAATGGATTTTCTGCAAGCAAAGTTCAGACAGATTCCTAAGAAGTTAACAAACAAACACCAGGTACAGGTAGTTTCGGATAAGTAAAGACCATAATAATGTTATAAATATCAATATGAAGCCATAATATCTACCGAATGTAATAAGTGGGAGTAATTGGCGATTTTAAAATTGTAGTATATTATTTGATGTATCGTATACTTTGCCAAAGTTAATATTTTCAAAACTAAATCTATACCACAGATATTATAAATTAGTATTAATAATTATAGCGACCCCAATCACTGGTTTCGTAATTAGTATGAACTGTAATACCCTAATGTTAAAATATCAGTATTCAAGTAAAACCAAATTGACTCATTATAAAACGGGACAGTTTTGTTCCGTGATCCCTTGAATACAGTATGACTTACTGCTCGGGTCAATTAAGCAGCTTTTTTATTAATAAAATGTTTGATAAATTAAGTTATTTATGACCAATATTTTTTACTATTACGCTACATGTATTAATTATTCACTATATATTATATTGGCCGGTTTTTTTTAGACTGAAACCCTTCTTGCTCGGTTGTTAATGGTTATCTTCTCGAGCAACATATTAGAATATTTTTTCATAACGAATTATTCTACTTCAATTTACAATTTTATACATACATGTCAGATCAAAAAATGGATATGGATAATATGATTAAAAATATCAAGTATCTCATATTTGAATCCATATGAAAAACAATTTTTAACTCCTTACACAGAATCTAGAGTTCCAGACTAGCTAGAATGCCACGGACCGTACCTAGCTCTTAGGTACCATAAAAGTCTGTTTTTGGATATTGCACTTTCATTTTAAGTCATATATTTTGCAATTAGACGCCATGGTAACATTAATTAGTTATTTTTTTAATAATATTCGTTTTATTCGAAAAATTCGAATATTCGAATACTGGAAATCGAAGTATTCGTATTATTCGAATACTAAAATTGGGCGAATATTGCAAACCCTAAGCGTGCCGTGTTGCTCGAGTCAAGTTTCCGGACTCTGACCGTGCACCTAGGACCGCTGGGGGTGTCCCCGCATGGCAGGTGCGGATCGAGCGACGTATCGACTCGTTTAGGACTCTCATTGCAAAGCTGATCTGCTTCAGGGGGGGCAACAACCGCCCCCGAGTAATGCGCTTTGTGAACCAGGCGTTCGCGGGAACGGGTATTGCACCCCGCGACTACATGGCCAACCTCACAGAGCGCATCGACTTTCTGAAGCAGAAGGTTTATGCATGGGCAAACCGTATTCGCCGCTACAGAGAGCGTGTGAACCGATTCCAGCAGAATCGCCTTTTCCAGAGTGACCAAAGGAAGGTTTACCGAAAGTGGGAGGAAACCGACTACCGTGTGTCCGACGCGCGGTTGCCGGATGCTACTGCCATGAGTGATTTCTGGCGTAGTATCTGGTCAGCGCCCGTCGGACACACCGAGGGTGAATGGATGACCGTTGTCGAACGTGAATGCGAGACCATCGAACCTATGGGGGCAGTTACCATCAGCCCCGATGACGTAAGTTGTGCTATCCGCACGACTCAGAACTGGAAAAGTCCTGGGCCGGATGGATTGCACAACTTCTGGCTAAAATGGTTTCGATGCTCGCACTCACGATTGGCAACGCAATTCCAACAAGCCCTCGGGCTCGGTTCCCTGCCACCTTCTTTAACAACTGGTGTAACCTTCCTGCTCTACAAGTCCGGTAGTACCACGGAAGCGAAGAACTACCGACCCATCACGTGCTTGCCCACACTGTACAAGCTCCTTACATCCATTTTGAGAGTAAAAATTAACGCGCACATTGTTTCGAACAATGTTTTGGCTCCTGCTCAAAATGGATGTAGGGTTGGGTCCCGTGGTACTAAAGAGCTCCTCCTCATCGACATGACCATTTGCCAGCAAGTCCGGCGTAACAAAGGGGCCCTCTCCGCCGCTTGGATTGACTACAAGAAGGCCTATGATTCGGTGCCTCATTCATGGTTGGAAAGGGTCTTGGAGCTGTATAAAGTTAATGCAACTTTAAGATCCTTTCTCGGCGCGTGTATGAGACAGTGGACCACAGTCCTTCGTCAACCAGGAGGAGGGGATGGCCCCTCTGGCCCGCAGGACTTCATAAGGATCGAGCGAGGAATATTCCAGGGTGACAGTCTGAGTCCCTTGTGGTTCTGCCTAGCTCTGAATCCCCTCAGTACCCTGCTGAAGGATTCAGGACTAGGTTGCCAGCTTCGGAGAGAGGGTGAAGTCATTTCTCACCTTCTGTATATGGATGATCTCAAATTATTTGCGCCAAACAGCCAAGACTTGTTGGAACTACTGCGAACCACAGAAGTTTTCAGTAGTGCCATCAATATGGAATTTGGTGTCGATAAGTGTGCGGTTATGCATGTGCAGCGGGGGAAAGTAGTAAATTCAACAAATTTACAGCTTTCTGAGACAATGTCGTTCAGATCTATCTCGGAAGCAGAAACCTATAAATACCTTGGTATGTCACAGTCTTTGGGTATTGAAGATATGGGAATTAGACAGGCGGTGAAGGAGCGCTTTTTCAGCCGGCTCACAAAAGTACTTAACAGTCTTTTGTCAGGAGGCAACAAAGTGCGCGCCTTCAACGCCTGGGTAATACCCATCCATACTCACATACTCCTTTGGCATACTAAGGTGGACTCAGACCGAGCTGGACGCCCTGGATCGAAGGGTCCGTACACTGCTTACCACACATCGAATGCTACACCCGCGCTCATCAGTTATGAGATTGTACATCCCGCGTAAATGTGGAGGCCGCGGCTTCTTAAATGCCAAAGACCTCCACAACCGCGAGGTGTACAATCTCAGAAACTATTTCCTTAACAATGAGTGCGGGATGCATCGTGATGTGGTGGCAGTAGACCGGAACCTCACGCCGCTCTCCTTGGCAAAAGAGAACTGGCGCAGACCTGTGGTACTAAGCACCGAGGACCGCAGGGTGGTATGGAAGAGCAAGGAGCTACACGGGCGGTTCTACAAGGCCCTCACGGGACCTGACGTAGATCTGCTCGCGTCGGTGAACTGGCTACGATTCGGGGACCTCTTCGGAGAAACCGAGGGTTTTGCCTGTGCAATTGCTGACGAGGTTATCATGACGAATAATTACCGGAAATATATCCTGAAGGACGGTACGGTCGACATTTGTCGGGCATGCCGCCGTCCCGGTGAGTCACTCAGGCATATTATTTCCGGTTGTTCTCAGATTGTTAACACCGAGTACTTGCACAGACACAACCTCGTAGCCAGGATTGTACACCAGCAGCTTGCTCTTCAATACGGCCTTGTGGGCTTCGAAGTGCCTTACTATAAGTACACACCTGCGGCAGTTCTCGAAAATGGTCGTGCCACGCTCTATTGGGATCGATCTATCATCACGGACAGGACTATTGTAGCCAATAAGCCTGATATCGTGCTGATAGATCGATCGCAACGCCGGGCAATGCTCATCGACATCACGATCCCCCATGACGAGAACCTCGTGAAGGCCGAGAAGGACAAAGCCAGTAAGTACCTTGACTTGGCTCACGAGGTAACCGACATGTGGGAGGTTGATTCGGCGATCATTGTGCCGATAGTTGTTTCTGCGAATGGTCTCATAGCGAAGAGTCTCGATCAACACCTCAAGAGGCTCTCGCTAGGTGGTTGGGTCAAGGGTCAGATGCAGAAGGCGGTAATCCTGGACACGGCGCGCATAGTCCGGCGGTTCCTCTCCCTGTAGCCCTAACCACCGGCAGCTTGGGCCCGCCACGCTGCCGGCGGCACCCTAGATTAGGTTTTTTATAATGTGTTTACTTGTTTTGTATTGTTTTTGTATGTTTTATTGTATTTTATTTTTATAAACCTATTATAAATTACCTAATCTAAGATGAAGATGAAATAAAAGATAATAATAATAAACATTTATTCATGACACACAAGACAAAACAGTATATATAAAACAATTAACAAAGAATAGTTGGTGCATCACGAAATGGACCCAACTCAGCGTAGTGCTAGCCCGAAAGCCAGCGCTGGTTTAGGTAGGTACTATGGAAAAAAAACGAAACTTTTATTGCATTATCTGTAACGCTAATTAGTCCTCCTATGCTAAATTTAACAAGAATACTGTATAAAACATTAGGAACATTAATTAGCGTGACAGATAAAAAAAATTCTGGCATCTCCCCTACTCGTAAAGTGGGGGTGATTTAATTATTTTGCTGTGATCCTACTGAGCCTGACATGCTCTTGGCAGGTTTTTTTTAATTTAATCATCCAGGTTTCAAAGTTGTATTAAAATTCGGATAGTTAGAGATTCGCTGCCGGTTAAAACTGTTAGGAGCATTCTGGTTTTAGACATTATGCTATTTTGGGACTGTCAAAACGGCCTTATTTTGCAGTCCTTATATTTATAGCGTTCATAAATTGTTGATCATAGCAGAATTTTAATCATTTTAAATGATGAAGAGGGTAGTAGTATAGATTGTAGAAAGTATCCGTCAAATGCGATCTAGGGATAACACTCCGCAGCCCCAATATTAAAAGGGTCTATATTGCACTTTTATTAACTTTCCATTTGAACATTGGCACACTGACAAAATGCAGATATTGCCCCGGAAATGTACCATCATCATCATCATATGAGCCGAAAGACGTCCACTGCTGAACATAGGCCTCCCCCAAAGATCCATCCATCAAATATATCATAGAACCGTGTAATATTGGAGTAGTGACTCGTAGAAACAGAAAATGTAGCAGAAACCCAGGTCACGTATACATCCTACTTACGAAGTCAGCCGGTGCATAAAATATTCGCAATGTAGGTTCATGCCTTATTTGGTTAAGTAGTTTCACCTTCCGCCATATTTTTGAATATTAATAATTCGGTTGTATTTTCTTGAGAAGTCAAATATGATATGACTGTGTGGTCTGTGTGCTCAGTAGCGAAAATGTACAATTTGGTACTCTTTCATGAAAATGCTGATACTTTACCTTTTATCAAGCAAGAATGTCTTTTATCCGAAGTAGGTCATATATTATCCTTTGAACCTTCATTGCATGACCAACTGATATAGAAAAGCATCACATACAATAAAATTGTGCAGTGACTTTGGGCGTTTTCCAAAAAAAATCCCAAAAACCTGATTCTTCCAGATCTGGACGTGCTTGGGCTCATTAGAATCAGAATCACGAGCTGATTTGATGTAGATGCTGAAATTTTATAGGAAATATAATCTCACGACATCGGATTCCGGGGGCCAAATCTTCCTGATAGCCAGGGACCTCCTATATCGATAAACTCATTTATCAATAATAGTTCTACATACTAGTG
>JALPQI010002791.1:0-86404 GCA_025490895.1 Thaumatotibia leucotreta | reverse complement strand
AATCCCAAAAACTTTATGAGAAATTTTACTTTTTTATACAAATATTTAATTATTCACAAAGTTAATATATTAAAGAAATTTAAGCTATTTTTGATGCTAAATGAGAAATCTCATTATCTACTGTGACAAATGCTAACTTGATTGCCTTTGGTACTAATACCTAAATAGGTTTTTAGTTTAAGTAGGTATCTGTCTAAAACAAATACATGTACAGTCGAAGACAAAATAAGGGGTATACAAAAACGTTCAAAAATATGTCCCAGTGCACTCTAATTCTGTGTAATAAGAACGTCGTAACATATTTATGAACGGATTCTTTCGATACTTATTTTTGCACTTGACTGTACCTTGTCAATACCTTGTCACAGATAATTATGATAAGGAATTTAATGTTCTTTTTTTAATATTCTACCCAAATAATTTACGTACCTATTCGAACCAAAGACAATTAAAGAAGCATTTATTGTAATAATGTTTAAACTTGAGAATTACACAAACGAGATTCCTTATTTAGTAAATATAAAAAAAAACTTTAAATTCTTACGAGTAGCCACAAGTTACTATAATTATTAAAAAAAAAAAACGATTTTAAATAAAATTATTAATTCAAAACATAAGTCTGAGAACAATTATTATATTTGTTTTTGTACAACTTTTTTTGTCCCTGATTAAAAATGTGTCTTCGTAATCTACTTGGCAGTGACGCTGCTTACGAAGCTAAAGGTTCCGAGTTGAAATGCCGGTGAGGGGATTATTTATGTATTTATTTCTCACAAATATTTATTTCATGGTTGGATGAATGTAATACTTAAAGACATGTGTCTTTATGAATTACATTCATATTTGCTTTAATCTTAGTATAATGTCGCACTTCACGATTCTTATTGTGGGACTATGTCGATTTATGTAAGTTTTCCCACGATATTTGTTTATTATTTATTTAAGATATTTAATAGAAATATGTTACTTCATAACCGTACTTATATTCGTTTAACAGCTAAAACTAATCTATAAAGCAGTATATTACATGCCATTGGTCATTATACGTACTTTAAGATTAGCACACGATACGAAAATTTAAAATAAGTATTATTCTTGCTTAAATACTAACTAAAAAGAACGTATAAGTGCTATATGACATTTTAACTTAAGACTTTTGATAAAAAAGTACATTTTTGCTAAGCTAAAAAGCAGTATGTGATTTTATACGGCTTTTTTGATTAGTAACCATACGTTTACAAGGAAATCCTAAGTTAGAATGCCGTATAACGTGTTTTTACTGCCTTTTAGGTTAGTACGACCTACAGGTTTTTAAGCGTAAGACTAAGCTAAAAGTATTTTTGTTAAATAAAAAAAACTAATATAATAAAGTACATACGAAAATCGTTTATTGTACGTACATATATGTAGCTTCCATATACAAAAGAAAAAAGTGGAAAAAGTTGTTTCATTTCGTAGAAATTACAAAAACAGGGTTTTTTGCGATTATCTCGAAAGTAACTTTTGTCAAAAGACGGCCTTTTAGCTTATGACGGCAGAAATATTTACCTACGTAACTAGCCAAAGTGATTAACCCTTACCTTCATGAGAAGTGCCAGCACTGACCAAAGTAACAATGTTACTATGCTCTTCAGCTAGGTGATTAAACCAATTAGTGATATCCTCAAGAGTGTGATAGCCTTCAAAATGCATGACAGGCTCACGTATCACCCGGGGGCTTCGTTTCTTTCTGCTATACAGTTGAGCGTCGAAAGCTCTGTGACAGAAACACATTTATTTTATGTAATAATTTTGTTTGAATAATTATTATCTAGGTAAGTAAGTACCTACTCGTGTTTTTGGGATAGCCATTTTCCTTTAACAGAAGGCAATAGTCTTATGTAAATATTTAGCTGCCGTTTATTTAGATTAAATTACTATTTATTTGTTGACAAACAATCAAATTGCCTTAACAGGGATTATGATCCCCATTCTGGGATTGTTTTCCGTTTTCTTACTGCTAATTATTATGAAATAAATGCAATTAATAACATACTTAAAGAATAGGGTGTATCTTATCTAATTTTATAACTTTATGCAGATAAATGATTCAGTACCTTTCATTAAACATTTGTATAAAGAATATTAAGTTAACATGTTTACTTACTCTTGTATACTGTCCATCATAATGTCATTATGAATACTTCTTTTAGTCAAGAAATGCTCTAGATCAGCCTTCTTCTCAGGAGGAGCCACAACGCTCACATATTCTCCTACCCTCGTAGGGGAATTCCAGAAATCCAATTCGTTGTCATTATATTGCAGATCTTTAAGAAATTGAACATGTTCCTCAGTTTGTGGAACTATCTTATACAGCGCATAGTCATCGTATCGAACTTTTTCAGTATAAGCCAATGCACAAAACACACTAAATAAAATTACTCTGAGCAGCATTGTTGCAAGTGCTGCTGAATCTATTACTAATACTAAGTGAATTAGATTTTAATACTATAAATGTTAATCCTTTCTGTTTCACAATTTTTTGGACAACGTTATAGCTACTCTTTATTCTTACATATAAGTTTGAAATTGCATTAATACTCGTTTTAGTATCAGGTATTATAATTTTATCTAATCAATTTGTTATCGCTAAGTCATATGATTGAGCATTCCAGTTTAGATAGGTATAATTTATCAATTGTATTTAGCGCATTTTTCCATATTAAATTCAAAGTATAAGATTATCTTAGTAGTTCGATGTCCATGTTTATTTTGAAATGCACATGCAAACACTATTTTTAATGTGCATATGCAATTCTTTAGTCATTTTTAACTTACTACACAGAAAAACTACATAATTTTCTGGAGTTTAATGTTCATTATTGTTACATGGCTTAAGCCTGAACTATCGTATCAAAAGGATATTTTTTTTTAATATTTCATTATAGGCAAAATCAAGGCGCTAGACCCTGACGCAAAATATGAATATTTTGATTCCATTGTACTTAGCATTTTTAAGTTTTCATTTCATCAATTTCTTGAGTTCAACTTTTCAGTTTGTATGTACATACATTACATACCTACACACATCATCAGCCTATAAACAGTCCACTGCTGACAAAGGCCTCTCCTATTACCGATGCGTTTGGACGCAGTAGTTAGGAGGTGATTGCCCATAATCGCCACGCTGGACAAGCGAGTTGGCGATCGGAGTAGAGTACTACTCCTGTTATGCTGTTGCTGCCCATCATCAATTTTCGATAAATAAATGGTAAACGTCACTTCACATCCCTTAGACAACTCTTACGCCTCCCATGGGAAGAGTTGGGGTGGTGACAAATGTATTCTTACTGCCACACCACACGGTCACTGCTGTTTGTATATAGGCAGTAGCTATTTGTACGAATTAAAAGCAAGAAATATGACTATCTCAGCAATTTTGTAAGTAAAAGGTAGTCTTTGTTTGAAATGTACCAAATAAAATAATATGATTTGTCGTAAATCAGCTCTTGGCAAATGCACGGCCCATTATTTCTCATTCCAACTCCCACTACGAGTATAATCGGAAACTGGCAAGCTATTTCCGTCGCATAATAAATCCGCTAATGAGGAGTCGCAATTATAATAAAGATGGCCGCCGCCTGTAGCCACAATGACAATTTGTTGCAAGCAGAAGAGCGCGAATTCGGAAGATTGATCGCTCGCGTACAGCCGTTTTAAAACAGTAAGACAAATAATCCTTTAATTACGAGTAGAAGACTACTTTCAATCACCCAATATGTGTTTTCTTTTCTTGCTTCTCATATTTTACAACTAGGTAATTTGTCACTATACTCACTACGCTTTATTGAGTTTTATATGTGGCGACGCCTGCTGCTTAGTCTGGAACAAACTGATATTAATGTATTATAATTTATTAAGTATGCGTGTTACTTTCAGTAAATGCACTGTGATCGAAAGTCTCTAGTATCATAACATGTACAATTCGCTGTCAGAATGCAAGCCATAAACTGTGTGGGTAAATGGGATGAACCTATATATTGTTGAATGGATTCATTCAATTATACATAGGTTCATCCCATTTAGCACGAGTACTGCAACTTACGAACAATATCTTAGCAATCACAATTCTATGGGCTAAGCATGACGTCAGACCGAGGCAAGTGATGACCGGATGCATTAAATTAAAATGAACCTAACACACATCAGCCTATTTCAGTCCACTGCTGGACGTAGGCCTCTCCCATTAACTATGCGTAACAGACGCTTAGGAGTTAAATGCCCATAATCGCCACGCTGGGCAAGCGCATGGGCGATCGCAGTTATGTGGCCTCTATTATGAC
Source organism: Thaumatotibia leucotreta (assembly GCA_025490895.1). Taxonomy (NCBI): domain Eukaryota; kingdom Metazoa; phylum Arthropoda; class Insecta; order Lepidoptera; family Tortricidae; genus Thaumatotibia; species Thaumatotibia leucotreta. The sequence continues at coordinate 82,082 of JALPQI010002791.1, read as the reverse complement.
GCTGCTGCTCGTCATCAATTTTCTATCAAAGAATGGTCAGCGACACTTCAATCCCTTAGCCCTATCATTGCGTTACTGAAATTTGTTTACTGTGCAGTAATTAGCCCCGCATCGATGGCTAAGCGAGCTCTTTACTGTTCATTTTTAACTGTTGACGTTTTGACAGGTGAGCTACTCTCGGAAATTAACAGCTGTCGAACTTGGCTGTCAAAGTTTCAGTAGCAGGAAACGTGACTTGTGTAATTTATCTTTTATATATCGATCCATTGACGTGTCAAGTCATTCGCGCTGCAAACCGGTTAATATTTTGACCGGACTTATATTTTTTCAGTATACATGCGGTATTAGCTAGGATTTTTTGTGCGGGACGTTTGATACAAATTTGAAATAAATTTTCTTACATTTACTAAACTACGTTTACATTAATTGCAAAACTTTTGGTCACACATTTTGTTTAATATCCCGCGCTAGTTAGCACCATTTATACAATTTTCTTATGAGATGATCGCCTGTTGTAATTCGCGTCATATAGCGGAGGCCCCTAGGTTTTTACATGGCTGTAAGCACATCTGACCAACTATTTACTAGCCCGCATTAAAAATGCTTAATATTGTTTCATATCTTCACGTTCGACTGTAAATTTCAGCCCATTTTCATTTTGTTTAGTTTTAGCCGTCGAACCCTGCGGTTGAGGTAATTTGCGGATTTGGTAACAGCGTCAAACGAGCATGCAAAACATGACACACTTTTGTGCATTTGGGCAGAATAATTGAACGGACATGCATTTAGGGATCCAACATGGTAATTAATTAAGTAGATAATTTTATAATAAATTTGAGGCAATTAGTGCAATCATTGCGGTACAGTGATGTTAAATATGATTGAAAGTGCTTAATTGCTTTTGGAACGCTTTATGTCATTTCTATATTTGGAATGATACTAATAAAATTAATTTGATTATTTTATTTGTAATAATCAGATTCTAATAGTTTAGTATGATTCAATGGATTTCAAATAGTGCCAGAATGTTCAAGCTTTCATGTGTACCTACCTACAATTCGTTATTATACTCTACAGAACATGACTTGATGATGAAGATGATATTAATATGTAAATTCAAGAATAAAAAGATCACAATATTGAAAGCACACGTTACAATATTGTGGATTTTACTATTTATTAAATGACTTATATACAGAACAATCGACGGTCATAAGCCATGTTTTGTGTTTTGATACCATCGCCAGTACAGACTTTTGGCAAAAAATGAGGTTTTTAGCGGTTCCTTTGGCTGTGTATTAATAGATTACAATAATTAAGTAACAAGTTTCCTTTCGCGAACGCTTCTTCTGTAGAATAACTTCCCAGCGGAGATCTTCTCAAGAGATACGGTTTACCAAAAATATTTTTTCTCAAACATGCAATAAAATGTTGTAGTTACGTGCCTAAAAAGTGCCTACATACCTCGGCCATGAAGTGATGGGTTGCCGTCCGAATACTATCCGCCGTCTACATATATTCCGCCGGGAACCAGTCACTTCCCGGCCTCGGTAGTAATGTACTATTATAGGTTCTCAAACAGTAACGCGCATGAGACTCTAGATTCCCAGAGTAGTAGGAGTCCAGAAACAACGGTAGCTGCTTACTACCAGGGGCCTATTTCTCAAAAGCTTGTAACTTGTAATACAAGCGGAAGTCCTTATCTGATTATACCTGTTAAAAAGAGACTTCCACTTGTATTTATTTGCCACTTCCCGACGACGGATTAGGAGACTGTACAAAGACTTCCCAGCGAGAGTTTTTATTTCTTAAGTATGTATGTTAGTGTGTAAGCTTTATGGGCTTTCATTGTCTGAAATCAAATTGAATTATAATTTTACCCGATAATGATGCATTATGAACTCATCTACGTTTTTAAGCAGACCGCAGTCCATACCGCGACCGCGACCGCAACCGCTGCTAATTGTGATTAATGGCCGCTCACTCGTCGCGTCGTTTGTCTTTCGCGACAGACGTTTACTTTTCACTCCGAGGTTGCAGAGCGATTGGATTTCCTTGGTGAAAATAAGATATACTAGCCGACACGAAGCGAAGGAAAAAATGGCCCTATAATTTGGGATTAAATGCCTTATCAGCCTATTTCAGTCCACTATTAGACGTAGGCCTCTCCTATTTACTGTGCCTATAGACATCCATAATTACCACCCTGGGCAAGCGAATTAACGATTGCAGTAGTGTGTCAACTATGATGACGCTGCTGCCTACCCTCAATCTTCTATTAACGAATGGTCAGAGACACTTCAATCCCTTAGTCGACTCTTACGACACCTGCGGGTAAAGTTGTACTTAATGGTGACAAATGTATTCTTACTGCCGTTACCACATTACCTTACCACATACATTGAACTTGTGTTCATACATTGCGCTACGGCGCTTGTGTTCTAAAACTGCCAAACAAAAGGCAGATCATTGAATCATCGCATTAGTCTAGTAGGGATTGCAAATGTAGATTACACAGCTCCCACTTTCACATAATACTAAATAGGGTTTTAGGATTAAGTCACCGATCTTCAATACAATTTATCCGAATGGCCGAAACCAATTTCGATAATTCCATACCTACAAACTAGATCCGAGAAGTCACTCCAAATAACACGATCTGTACAGTGAAGTAACAAATCGAAGTAAACCAGAGACAAGTATCGAAATCCCAATTACAGGCAGAGTTTGGCGCTAGGCCAACGAGTGATGTGCTTAAAACAATAGCAGAACATCACTCTGATTCCATTTCTAAACGTTCAGGTTCATCTCGTTTACAGTCCTCTATCTCGTTCTAACATAGGGCCATTATTGAGACCAAATGGAATTCCAGTAAATTCATACAGCCCGAAATATCGAATGAAGGCAGTTTGACATGCAATAGGTACGTTAGGACATGAATAAATGCGTCCATTTGATCGATCGCTTTCGAGAGAGCACACAAAGGCTTGGCTACTTTGGTTGAACTAAGGCCGGACGTTTATGGCTGAGCGAGTTAAGGGCTGGCTTTGCATTTGATTTAAAGTCAGTAAATCGGGAAATTTAGTTGTGATTTAAGATCTCGTTTTGTGACCAGTAAACAAATTGTATTATACTATTGTTATGATGAAAATAACGGGCGCTTAGGTGAATAACTTCGCTATAAGACGCTACATTTACGACAACAAATCGATACGCAAGTTTCAGCGTTTAAAATACTATTTTGTAATGTGAAGTTTGTTAACTCACATTTTTTTCAGTAGGTTTTTTAAATACCTGTTATAAGTATATCTCGGAATAATTGATGTAATTGAATACAAATGTGTTCATTTTGTTGCACTCACTCAACAGGAATGAGACCCTTTCTCATTCTGAACTTCAACTTCTTTCTGGCCGTCTGCACTTTTTTTATATTAGTATCACTGCTTTCCTGAATGATCGATTGACTTACCATTAAATAAGTAATTTTAAACAAAAACCTAAAATTGCACTCATTCATTACGACAACACGCATTAGCGGCTGCAGGCGAGCGTAGACGACGTCCCTGATTTATCGGACCACCTCCTGCCCTTAACGACACGATGTGATGTATGACGGAAAAAGCGTGGGACAGAAAATGTAGCGGGAGCGATAGCGGAAGCGGTTAAGAAGAAAAATATTAAACACCGTAGCCCGATAGATTAGAGAATTAATATCCAGTAGGCCTATGATGGTACCGCGTCTGTCTAATCGCTTGTCGTTGTTGCCGTCACGTTTTAACAAGTATACAACTGCTAAAGCGATGCGTATCACGATAAATGGTTGAAACGGGACCATCATGAGCCACCAGCTCACCTTGTCAGTATCTGATAAATAAGACAAAGGTCTGATTTGGTCTTCATGGTACAGAAATGATTTCAAATTACATGCAATCTCTGATCTGTGTGGTGTAGGTACTTGTAACACAGGCACGCAAGTTGAAAGACTCACGGTTAAAAGGTTCAAATAGTTTCATCAAAAAATCGAATTCCCAAAGCACCTAATAAATGTTTCCTGTCTAATAGCACCTTTTCCTATTTTGTAAATCGCTCTTATAAGGCTAATAATTCAAGGATACCTATTTAAAAAAATTGCGAAACATTTCAAGCAATTATCGGCTTAAATTATGTGAGTAATCCGTTTCGCTGTATCTATATCCCTAAATAAAATAAAATAGCTTCATCTACCTAAAAAAACAATTTATAAACCGTTGTGAATTTTATTGCAATAAAGTGTTTCCATGTGCATCCATAAAGATATGTCTACAAAGATGTGTTTTTTTACACTCGCCTAATTTCGGAAACCCTGGGGGTTTTAGAGAAAACTTTGTATTTGGAGATTAGAAACTTATTTCCTAAGACAAGTTGGACATGAACAAACTGTACGTACATCGCGACCAATCTTCTACTCCAATGCCTATTTACAATCTTTACTCACAGAGCCACTTACTACCAACATGATCCTGATATATTTTGGTGGAAGTTTATTGCAAATTTATCGCCAAACCTTATGCTTTACGGCACCAGTAGAAACGGCAACGGCTGAACAAAGAGAATTATTCGAAGATGAAGTCAACCATGTTATTGTGGCAGCGCGTGATTAATGTCACGTGTAATTTACACTTGCGTTTTTGTCCGTTTGTCTGTTGCATTGCATCTAATGTCGGTACTCTTGTTTTGGGGCAATGATTTGTGGGGTGACTGTTTGCTGTGGAATTGACTGAAGCATAAAAGGTGTATTCACGTTTACTTTACCAGCGTTGTAAATGGTAAAGCGGAATATTTTCTGCTGGTGGAAAATTTTTAGTAGTTAATAAATCGGTGGAATAGTATAGGCATTCAAGCAGGAAAGGTGGTACCTTCAGGGAATCGCAATCTTTTTACTTATCTCATCCATTACTGAGATACTCGAGGTAGAAGGTAATGTATAATTTACTAACTTTATTATTCAAGGCGCTAATAATAAAGCAGATATTTAATTAAACTCATGATAAATACTATTGGTCACAAAATTCTTAAATTAGAAACACTGATAATCAATATGTATGAGTTTGTACGGTCCATTCAGCCTGAGTTGTCTTATCTAGTAAACAACTTTCTAACCTAAAAGTACACGTTTTCTGTAGTAAACTGCTGTTTCCTTGATTAAAAATTAAGCAATTTACTAATCACTACGGACGGGCTGCACAAATACGAACTCAGGTATTTTGGTATAGGCAAATATGGCAGTTTACAATAGAAAACGTGTACTTTCCGGTTAGAAAGCTGTTTACTAGATAAGACCACTAAGGATGAATGGACTTTATGCACCACTCAAAATCATGTACATAAGTTGACATAGATCGCCTCTCAAAGTCAAAATGCTGCACTTTACTTCGAAAGAACAAGTAAATAAATCTCCCTGTTAACGAAGCTAGGTTACAACCACAGATTGTTTTAGACAGACACGTCAGACTCAACTCAGACAACCTCACTTATGAATTTATAATCTACGTACAAGCTTACCTGTGCCGGTGGCCGAAACAGGAACTAAACTATTCCCGCATTAACTTTGAAGTAATTGGAGGAAAGTAGCGCCCTCCGTACCGGATAGGTAAGTTTGCCTATAGTGATCCCGGAAGATGTCTGCCTCGATTTAGAACTAAGTTCCCTGCGGGGATGTTTGTCGGGCGTTTTTCGAAAGTTTCTTTTAGTTACGGTGGTGTGGCTGTGAATAGTTTATTGGGCACTTAAACTACTTTGGGCGTTTAAGCGGTTCATTGCTAAAGGAAAAACGGATAGCAGCTTTAATCTATTTTAATTTTGTTGACCGGTCATGAGCGTTCCCAGCTTACATATTACATTTAAAATAAATAAATATCTTGGGGCATCTTATACAAATCGACCTAGTCCAACGGTAAGCTCAAGTAAGGCTTGTGATGTAGGTATGAGGCGACGATATATATAATAGACGAAATATACAATACATGTAGATACTCAAATACATAGACAACCATGACCGAGCAACAAATATTTGTGATAAATAAATACACAAATAATGCCCTCACCGGGATTCGAACCCGGAACCTCCAGCTTCATAGGCAAGGTCTCTACCAATTATAGGCTACAGAGGCTGACAAACAATATAGCAACATTTTAGCAACTGAACACAGCTTTCAAATATTCAATTTATAAGCGTCGAAGCCAAAATCTAAAAAATATAATCGCCATGACCTTTATAGTGTCCATCTGTCCCGACTACAAAAATACTCAACTATTACTCATTTGAAACCTGACGTTAGAGTCTCGTGTCTTTACCCATGTTGTTTTATTTTGGCTTCTTATTAGATCAATTTCGACAAATACAGGGAATGTCAATTTGTGCCGATAATTGTGAGGTTATAAAATTTACATATTTTACTCCACATATTTCTTTCAATAGGACAGACCTTCGCTAATAAAGTTTCATAATATTAATACGAACTGGTAAACCAGGACACTAAACTAAACTAAAAGAAAATTCATGTTTCTGAAGTTTTATGCCTGTGATAAATATATAAAATTTCTTTTTCTCGAGATTATTACTGCAACCACCATTATAACTGACCTTGTGGACGCGAGCAAATATATATGATCAAAGAGCATTTTATATTGGTTTCTCTAAGACGTTGCATTTTGTGACGTATAAAACAACTCAGGGTTACATCGCTACGCGTAATCATATTTTTATAATGCCATCCGAAGCCTTTGTATAATTCTTAAAAGTCGTAAGAGGAGAAAGTAATACAGTTTACCACTTTAAGGACTTTATTACCATGGAATAAAGTCCAAATATGGTACAATATTTGTACCGGTTGGTGCCATCTTAGGCGCTGAATTAAGTAAGCAGCAATAAACCCTATGCTCAAGATATAAGGTCTATAAATGCTTAGTTATATTATTTGTAGTTATTATGACAGAGTATTATCATTTACTATTAATAAGCAGTATTATGGCAATTTTATGTTACTATTGGCTTATTGGAATACTTGAGTATTTATTAAAAAGATCTTGGGTGCGATTATAGGATTTATAGGTCAAGTTATGGGATTACTTGTATTCATAAATTCTGGCCTTAAGTAGCTATTTCACCTATGGCATAGTTATAATATAATAAACAAATTAGAATGAAATAGCCTGATCCTGTATTGCTACGAATTTAATACATACGAAAATGATCTTAAGAGACCATCCATCACATTCTTAATTCATTTAATTAATGTGTAAAGGTTTTGGAAAAAACAGGATAAGACATTACTACAGAAGTTACCTATATATAAGTTGGCTTAATTGGGTCAATGTAACTACTATTTAGATTTGTTATTTTCTGGACTTGTATCTCTGTTATGTTCTCCACAATCTACTAAGAGGCGACTATTAGGATAGCTTTGCAGTATTGATATTATATCAAAACTATGTCATAGGCGAAATAGCTATTCAATACACACATTGATGAAAAAATAATACAAAAAATCCCATAACTTGACATATAATTGCACCTAAAATCTCTTTAATAAATACTCTATTCTTCCAAAAAGCCAACCATAACATTTTTTTAAATATAAATATAAAGGTTGCATTTGGGTGAACCAACTTTCTTCTGCTTGTTATTACCATGGTTACGGTCGCCTGAGTCACGCTGGTTTTATGCATAATTATGATACTTAAAGTATGCAAACATGCATTTTTCTGGTGTTAATAAACCCTTTCCTTGATGGGCCATCTACAAACATAGATTTTACGCATGTTTACATAAATTGTGTGACCGTGCGTAAACCAGCGTGACTCAAGCGACCGTAACCATGGCAATAACAGATAGAAAAAAGTTGATTTACCCATTTGACAAAACCTTTTTTTTTAACATAGTTTTTGAAGTGCATTTCTCTAAAGGGATAGTTAAATAAAACCCACCAATGTATCACAAGATCCCACCAATTAGACATCTGGCACTGATCCAAGCGCATTCTGATTGGTGTAATTGAGTATCGGGCTCCGCAAATTGAAGTTCCGTTTGATGGATTTGAATTCAGCCCCATTTGTACGTATAGTTATATGGTAACTCCGACTAACATCAGACGCTACATTATTGATAGTATGATGCGTTTACGAAGAGGGCACGATCACCAAATTTATACTTAGGTGCAATTTTACTTTATCCTGATAGATGGGAAAATAAATATAAACCGGTTTAGAAACATTAGGTCCATGGGGCCCCAGCGTACGCAAATTGTTTGCAGAAATTGCGAAACGTTTGGTTGACGTAACTAAAGATCGAAAAGCAGTTGACTTCCTCGCACAACGCATCAGTATATCGATACAGCGAGGAAAATCCGCCAGTATCCTCGGTACAATGCCAAAAGGGCCAACCTTGGGTCCATATTGGCACTTATACAATTTTTTCTTCGAATATTTTTACTAATACCGTTTTTTACTCATAATCATCATTACTCCGAAAATTTTATCTCATACTTTTTTTCTTACTAAAAATTATACTTCTACCTACAATGTTCATAACGATTTTTATTTCGAAATTTATCCTCCTAAAGTCGTCAAGTAGATTAATCTATACCCATAAAGTTATTTGAAATAAATTGTTTATTTATAAACATTTTCCTAACAGGTTCACCCTGTTGTGGTATAATGCTTTTATTAATAATTCTATATGACATAAAATATGTAGTCATAATGGGCTTTGTGCAGAAACTGTTGTGGCATACTCAACTTTAGCATATTTCGTTGTGGCAGATTTCGAGTTGTTCGAATATTATTCGAGCATAATTTCGATGCTCCTATTTATGATGAGGCATAATCTGGATGTGCATAAAAAGTATCGGCATAGTTTGTTTTAGCATAACAGATAACCTCTCAATATAATCGAGGTCGTAGTAATATTCTGAACGTTACTAAATGTGATTACTGAGCTGAGTACTTTCTAGGTTGCTAAAAAAAAATAACCTAACCTATCCGAGTCGGATCTACCCCGGAAGGTTTTCTTCGCTCGCTTCGCTGCTCACTGCAGAAATATTCACCCTCACAACAAATTCTGCCTGACGAAAAATAAAAGTTTCGAACATGTGAATATTTTTCAAATCTAATTTCTGTCTTATAAGTTATAACACTTGGCGTAAATAATGATATGCCAAGATAGTTTCGGACAAAATAATGTTCGAAATATTGTTATTTATGCCATGTGATGTTTCTGCCTCATTAAGATGATGCTATAATAAATTATGCCAAGTCTGTTATGTCCTAAGCGTTTCGGACAAAAAAAAGTTATGCCAGATAGAAGGAACCCGTTGTTTACAGTAATAGTACGATTTATATTTAATTAAACAAAAATAATTCATACATAAAACCAGTACCTACAGATAAAAATAAATATAACATTAGATTATATAGCATAAAATAAGTATAGTGAAAAATTATATAAACATAATAATTAGTACTAAAAATATGTATGAAAAACAACATTATGAACAGAAATAATTCTAAGTGATGATAATTATGAACAAAAATTACTTCTAAATACCGATCATTATGATGTTAAATTGTATAAGAAAAATTTTCGGAGTTCCAATAATCTAAGTTGCAATTTTATAAATACTTTGGCGCACCCGGCCAACCTTAGATATTATGTGTTAGGTTAGTTAGATTAGTTATATTTAATGGGTGCGCCAAAGTATTTATTAAATTGCAACTTAGATTATTGGAACTCCGAAAATTTTTCTTATACAATTTAACTTCATAATGATCGGTATTTAGAATAATCTTTGTTCATAATTATCATCACATAGAATTATTTATGTTCATAATATTGTTTTTCATACATATTTTTAGAACTAACTTTTATATTTATATAATTTTTCACTATACTTATTTTATGCTATATATTCTAATGTTATAGGTATTTATTTTTATCTGTACTGGTTTTATGTATGAATTATTTTTGTTTAATTAAATATAAATCGTACTATTACTGTAAACTAGCTACCTGCACAAATCAGGTTGTGGCAGAGTAGGTACTGTACTAAACGGGTTCCCTCTAAACTTTTTTTGTCCGAAACGCTTAGGACATAACAGACTTGGTATAATCTATTTTGGCATCAACTTAATGAGACAGAAACATCACTTTGCTTAAATAACAATATTTCGAATATTATTTTGTCTGAAACTATCTTGGCATATCATTATTTACGCCGAGTGTTATAAGACAGAAATTAGATTTGCATTTTTTTTTGGGCATGTAGCCACATGTTCGAAACTTGCCTTTTTCGTCAGGCAGAATTTGCTGTGAGGGTGAAAATTTCTGCAGTGAGCGAGCGAAGCGAGCGAACAAAACTTCCGGGGCAGATCCGACTCGGATAGGTTAGGTTAGAAGACTAAGGCGGGAGCTTTGCTCCCGCCTTAGTCTTCGAGGTTATTTTTTTTTTAGCAACCTAGAAAGTACTCAGCTCAGTAACACAGTAAGTAACGTACAGAATATTACTACTACCTCGATTATATTGAGAGGTTGTAATTATTCCTTCTCTGTTATGCTAAAACAAACTATGCCGATACTTTTTATGCACATCCAGATTATGCCTCATCATAAATAGGAGCATCGAAATGATGCTCGAATAATATTCGAACAACTCGAAATCTGCCACAAAGAAATATGCTAAAGTTGAGTATGCCACAACAGTTTTTGCACAAAGCCCATTATGACTACATAGTTTATGTTATTCATAAAAGAATTATACCACAACAGAGTGAACCTAATGGGAAAATGTTTATAAATAAACAATTTATTTCAAATAACTTTATGAATATAGATTAATCTACTTGACGACTTTAGGAGGATAAAATTTCGAAATAAAAATCGTTATGAACATTGTAAGTAGAAGTATAATTTTTAGTAAGAAAAAAGTATGAGATAAAATTTTCGGAGTAATGATGATTATGAGTAAAAAACGGTAATAGTAAAAACATTCGAAAAAAAAATCGTATAAGTGCCAATATGGACCCATATTTAATGCATGTATGGTAATGGTTATATGTACCGGAAGGCGTAGCGTGGGTAGGCCCCCCACAAGGTGGGCGAATGACCTGGTGAAGGTCGCAGGAGTCCGCTGGATGCGGGTGGCGCAGGATCGGTCATTGTGGCAATCTTTGAGGGAGGCCTATGTTCAGCAGTGGACGTTTTTTGGATGATATGATGATGATGATGACGAATGCATGTATAAAAAAATGTATATAAAAAAAGACAGATAAAAAAACCGGATTTGTGAAGAGATGGACTAAATCTTAGCCGGTTATTATTTATTCGAAAATTCATCGTAATAAATACCTGTTTGTATTTTATACAGCTGAATTCACACTTGCAAGATGTTGGAGCAAGACATTTGTCATGGAAGGCAATGACCTCCTTTTGCGAGGATGTGATGTCGCAGAAGGAGGCAGCGGAGCGCAGCAGGGAGGAAAATCCGGCCTCCCAGCCAATGCGCCGCAAGCGCGTGGGGCAGTGCCTGCCGTCTACACAAGGGTCCCTGAGTAAGCAGTGCGTGGGCCATGCGTCGCGCGCAACGAGGAGGAGGGAAGGAGTGATTTTTCCTTCCGGAGATGGGTCCAGAGCCCTAGACAGCCGCTGCGAGGTCGCGGAAGTGTGCTCAGGCGTACCCGTGACCTCGCCTTAAAGCATCTTGGCGGCAGACCGTGGGGTCTTAGTGGGTAGACCAGGGCCTCATTAGCCCTGGGAGTCCCACATAACCACCCGGGTCTATCCCCAGCGCCCGAGTGGTATGCGTAACGCATTTCCCCACGAAAAAAAAAAAAAGTCGTGAGACATTTAATATAAATTAAACCATTTTTTACTACAGTCGCTATTAGATACGGCTACAGTGCTCGAAAATATCAGAACACACACTCTGACGTCATGATAGACATGGCCAGGCTCTCTGATATATCTGATGAACAGTAAATTCAATTCCAGCAAAAACATTAATTCATGTGCGTACATTAAAACATAACATGTATTTTTAGAAATATCAATGGAAAAATTTGTACTAAGGCTGCGGATATTTTCAGGAAAGTATTGTAATGTATAGCAGTACTTATTAAAACGTTAACTTTTAGTGAAACAAATACTTCGTGGTACTATCACACTTTTAAGAAATTATTCCGTTCATTTTATACGTATCCATCATCTAGATAGCTTAGTCTCCAAATCGATTAAGCCAAATAAGTGCATTCAGCAAAAAACCAACCACTCAAGCGTCCTCTTATTAAATAGAAAAGGTTAGAACGGAAAAGTCCCCGTGTTCAATTCAATTAATCCTACAAGCAAATTCAGAACAGACCAGTCGAAAGAAGAATCGACCATCCTTGTCTGAACACTAATATCTGTAAAAGAGGGTGAATCCTATAACGGAGGAGAAGGCAATGTACGATAGGTATTGAGCATTGGAACGGGGCCAGAAAACTTTGCGGTGGTAGCTTGGGAAACATCTCGAGTAGAATTATATATTAAGAGCGGGCTAATTTAGACTTAAGAGAAATCTTGTATTACTATACTAACAAATAAAAGCAAAAATCACTTGCCGTAAAAATACAGGACTGATATGACATCTAATACAATGAAAGTCACAACAATATCTGAGGGCAATTGTAACTTATATTTATAGATAATTGTAATTCTGTCTGTTCCAAACAGGGTAATCTGATGACGCCTTAAGGTGGATTCGACCCTATCCCTGCCGCTTATCTGCTAAAAGATGGCGCTACAATTGCACAAACACCATATTTTCGTCATTTTCTGCTAAACCGAAGATCAGAGTTAACATGTTTTGAGATACGCGCAAGGAGCAAAAAATCTAATGTACAAATTGATAGCAACCTGCACAAAATACTGTTCTACTAAATCGCAATAATGAAAAAACTAGAAAATTATGTAATTTTACCCTGTAACGCACACTACTACACCTCCCGTCAGTATCCAATGTCAGTTGTACAATCATTACTCATCAATAAACTAGATGGCGCCAGTTAAAAGAACAGCTTTTCTAAATGATCTAAGTTCTAACTAGAGGGCGCCAATTAGGAAATGACTTTATATTGTATTGTATATTTGTGAAGCAAAACCAACTGTTGGTTTGGTATTAAAATCCCTACTTTTAACTGTACAGCTATAACAACAGCTGTAGTAAAGAAGTTATTCCCGTACTCTTCGGGTAATACCTATCCGTCGCCGTTATGTACAACTCTTTAGAGTATTATATTTTTTGGTACAGCTACTTACTGGTAAATAAAATAGTTATCAAAGAAAGTTACTTATGTCCCAAAACACTAGTATTTACCGCAGCGGGTCTCTATTCGCTAGGAACAATGTGGCAATATAATTACGAGTATAGATTGACCTAAGAAATTCATAGTATTATACTTGATCAACGGCACTAGCACATATCGTGCATGACAGGAACCTTGTCGCGGCTACCCGTCCCTTTTTGATTAAATTGATTCAAAAGAGATGAAAAGTTGCGAGCAGGTCACAAATTGCTGCCAATATTGTTGTACAAGATGTGCTAGGGCCTCAAGTATAATAAGATAAGTAATAAAATGTGTAGGTATTTTGGGTAGTTCTATGGAGTTAGAAGATTGAAGAAATATATTCATTATACACGTAGTAGTAGACCAAATTGAATGATCTGATGGACATTTGCCGACTTGCTTTATTACCAACTACGATACTGATGATGTACTAGTGGTTTATCGGACATTTAGATTTTAGACCTTGTTGGAGTAACATTTATATTACTAAATGTTAGCCCACATACTTACTATGTTAGTGTCCAACTAACATTTAATTTTACATAATATGTAAAGATAGTGTTATCCTGTCTAAGTTCACCTACATTTTCGCCTACCATCCCATAAGATGCTAATTAGATTGTCCGATATCAATTAAAAGTAGGTTAGGTACGAGTACTTACTTAAATACAAACGCAACGAAGATTTTCCAGACACAGGCGAACAGCTGGACGCTCAATTTTCGGATGCTTTATACCATATAAACAAAGTGCTGTATTTCCGTTGTCAGAGAGGTTTCAGGAGTATTAGGATGCAGAGTAGTTAGACCCCCTAGAGTTTAGTTCATGTTTCAGAAGTACCTACTACCTAGGCATGTTACAGTAGCTAATACCTACTATTTTACGCGGTTTCAACATTTTTCATCACATTTGCTTTCTAAGCGCGCCATTGCTTGTGCATATTGCAGTGGGAGTAATAGAAAAGTGAAATTCCTTAGGGAATACCAATATTTCGTCTCATAACATATTCTTTGTCCGCAAGTGTTATAAAAAACATTGTATGCATCACAATCGGTAAGAGGCATACCTACTAACTCGAGTCATCAAAAGCCCTCCGCCTACGGCGTCGGGCTTCTAACACTCTCGTTAGTGATACTGTACTTACCTCCCTAGATGCACAATGTACTATTATCGACCGCTCTGAAACATTTAAAAACCTTCTAGAGGGACTCTGTATTCCAACCTCACGGGAATGTAGGTATTTGTTTCTTGGCCACCTATTTAGTATAGCCGACGGCAATGGTCAAATGGTTGATAGTGGCTGTTTTCCTAGCTGTAGATGTTTGTCTGATAGCATTGCAACAGAATGTATTATTATAAATTTTTTAAGGTAGGTAGGTAGGTACTTCTTGAACCTAGTAGCTACAAAACGTACTAGAGAGGGAAAGGATACTTTCAGGCACTGTGTGCTTACCATAAGCTGCCGCTGCGTTTTTAACGCGGACTTACTTTCCATCCCGCCCGTAATCGCGTCTTGGGGCGAGCCACCCGTATAGAAAGCACCTATGTAACAAGTCCGCGTTAATAACGCAGGGGCAGCTCATGGTACGGCTACTGGTTCCACAGGAGGCGAGTAAGGGATGATTTGTCGACTTTTTTCTCGCTCACTAAACAAAGAGTAGATATAGATCCTATGTCAGTAAAATTAACAAATATACCTAAATATATGTAGATGATCGTTGGCTGTTCACACTGCCGCTTCCTCAGTGAGGGTTTTTAATATTTTTTTCTGACACTGGGGCGGTGATATGGCGTAAGGACCAACAAACTGTCAAAATAAATACGCGAATTGAATTTTCTATATATTTTTGGTTTATTTATTCTTAAAACTATTACATTAGGAATAATGTTTTCTAAAATAAATAAACGTTTCCGAGTCAATTCCCATGAAATGCCTTTAGTACTTACCGTTTGGTATTCGGATTTGATAGCTGGCTGCCAAATGGGAATTATAGTTTCCCGTCTGGTAGGATGAAATGGGACTAACTTTCCCATCTCGTATCTGGATTTGGTACAAACCGGTAATGATAAGTCCCGATTTAAAGCCAGTTACCTATTGGGATTTTAATCCCATTTCGAAGCTGATTTGGTAGCCAATCTACTAAAGGATGAAATGAACAAAGTTCTAGTAATTTTGTTTAGTGTCAGTCATTTTGAGTTCCTGTTTTAGGGCCCAATCTTCAGTTCGGCGACCGTTTTCTAGTCGTCATACATTTATGAAATTAATAAACTCCAAATGTAACGATCCAAATGTAATTATAACGATAATGGTGAGACATTTCGAAATTATACTTCAAATAGTCTGGTCCCGCCATTATAACGTTATAATGGCGGAACCAGGTCCTGAATTCTGTCCATATTTTGTCGATTCATATTGCATTATTTAGTACTTACTGAATTTGTACTATTTGGTACCTGTTGTAAAAAAAATTGTACTTCTTTCATTCCAAAATTATATTTGAAATAGTCTGGTTCCGCCAGATCATTTGAAGCAGACTATTTGAAATAAAATTTTAAAATGGAAGAGGTACTAATTTTTTTACAAGAAGTATCAATACCAAATAGTACTAATTCAGTACTAAATAATGCAATATGAATCGACAGAATATGGACAGAATTCAGGACCTGGTCCCACCATTATAACGTTATAATGGCGGGACCAGACTGTTTGAAGTATAATTTTGAAATGGAAGAGGTACTAATTTTTTTACAACAGGTACCAAAAAGTACAAATTCAGTACTAAATAAATAATGCAATATGAATCGATCGAATTCAGGATTTGGTTCCGCCATTATAACGTTATAATGGCGGGACCAGACTGATTGAATATAACTTTGAAATAGAAGAGGTACAATTTTTTTTACAACAGGTACTAAATAGTACAAATTCAGTACTAAATAATGCAATATGAATCGATCGAATTCAGGATCCGGTCCCGCCATTATAACGGTTACCTCCAAATACAATTAGAATTTCGATATTTTATGTTCAGTGCCTATGAATCTGACAGCTGTTTGGACCACACGCCTATATAGCGTTGCCTGCAAAAGATCGAAAACCCTAACTTACTGGCCAACGATACAGTAAATATAATAAACAGTAGCCGTACCATGACTTTACAAGTATCGGTAACATTAGGTTTTATTAAATACGTTGAGCAGGCCATCGCGCTCGCTCCTATTTGTAAGCGCGAGCACGATAGAATGCACGTATCGAGTAAAACCTTACGTAATTACGTATCCTTTACTTTCCAGCTCATGGCACGGCTACAGTACCTACCTACTCTTCTGTACTCTTCTGCTGAGAACTAATATTCGCTAAATTTAAATATTGGTGGCCTAAATATATGCATAGCTAAAACATAGGTTTCAATCTGTTGAGTATCGAAAGTTCATCGCCTCGTCTGTTCTTGTATCAAGTATCAACGTCTGTGCTATGTACAAATTGTTTTATATCCATGTAGGAATCTTCAGTAAATAGATGACGAATAATACCTAATACCAAAGTTTGGGGCTACTATTAACGATGTAATCGAGATAATGGGTTGCCGAATGGTTGACACATACATATTATAGTTTTTATATACATAATATATTCTTGCTCTATATTCTATACTCTGTTTGGTTAGATATTTAAATAATCACCAAATTAAAAATTTAAAAAACCGACTTCAACCGGTTTCTCCAAGATTCCCGATTTGTTTCCATCATTGGTATCCTCAAATCCTACTTTCTGAATGCAAATTCTTGTAAATGAATGAAAATTACCAAAAACGCCATACATGTACCTACCTATAACAATTGAAGAGATCCCTCGATTTCTCCAAGATCCCATCATCAAACCGCAACTTGGTGCCAACGGGACCATCTCGGAGTGATACACGTTCGATCACAAAAAGAAATTTTAAAATCGGTTCACTATTCTCGGAGATATCGGGTAACATACATACAACAAAAAAAAAAAAAAATCAGTCGAATTGAGAACCTCCTCCTTTTTTGAAGTCGGTTAAAAAAGGTAAACAATCTTGCAGTATCTTTTTATTGAAAACTACAAGTAGAAAATAAGTTTTACCAAATATACGTAATATAACAAAGGAATACAGTGATTTACATTGTTTTAATTCATTAAGTACCTAGTTTGGATTTTTAAATGCATTTTTCAATAAAAAGATAGTGCAAGATTTTTTACCTTTTTAAAATACCTAACCAAACAGAGTACAAGTGAGACAATTTTTACATTTTGTTTACAAGTGTGAAGTTTGCGCCGGTAACCAATTACAATTATGGTCTCGTTTATACACTTTTCGACCCAGCGAATATTCGATCCGGTAGCAGTCGAGCCAACGTATATTTGTGACCGAGATTATGGGATGACAATCTCGGTCACAAATATACGCCGATTGTCCAATCGAAACATTAATTTTGATTTTAGGATACATTATTTCTACGATTTGCGACACAGCGAATATTCGATCCATAATAGCCACTGAATAGCTTTTGGTAACTGTGGTTACCAGCTGTCACTCTTATTTTACATAAGAATAAAAGTAGCAGTTGAGCCAACGGACTTTAGGATACTCCTATAGTGCGTACGTATCTCAGTTCCGATTCAATAGTGACATACGAGGTTACTAAGAGTGGTGACAGTTTTCATAAGAACTCTACCTGAACTTCACTCCACAGAATGTGATATTTTTCTGCGCGAGTGCAAGACTGAATTTTCATAGTAGAGGAGAGTGGGGTACAGTGGATCCCTTTTTTTTACAAATGTTGTAGTGGTGTTATTTTTATTTGTAATTTTCTAGATACCTTATTGTCCCACCTATTCCTTAGAGGACACATTTTCCAGCACAAGTATATAATTTACATATAGCTTTAAAATCATTTTCATTATAAAAAAGTGAACTAAAGTTACCTCTTCAATCAAAAATCACAGAACAGTTCCTAGTTTGAGGTAAAAAAACCAAGAACAAGACTTTTCAGGTATAATTGAAAGTATCTTCCGTTATTTAGTTACTCCAATATTAGTATCACACAGATGAGCAAATTCGTGAAAAAAGAATACCGGATTATTAAAGCGATAAATAAAGCTAATGCAAAATATTCACAGTGCACCTTTATTCACTGTACCCCACTCTCCCCTATTTTTCTGCACAGTCTGGTTGGTACTGTATGCAGATATTTTCTCGCATAATGCATTCGCATAATATAGTTTGATGTTGGTGTTGAAATGTAGACCTCTTTAACTCTTGTCGGTTTCGATCGCCGACACTCATGTAGAAAATGCTCACTTTCATCACTTGTATTCAGTAACAATATTTATTCGGCAAAACACAGCTCATAATAATGTCGAAAATTAAATAGTATATAAACATTGTACTTAATTTAAAATATATGAATGTTTCTTGTCACCAAGTTCAATACCATTTTCTTGAAACGTGTTCCGTTACATTTTCATTAGGTTCTTTCCGCTGAAGTATCTTCCCAATCTTCAACTGTATTTCAATATTGAACTGAAAAAATATGATTGTATAAATACAAGTATGGTTGCGAGATTAACAAGCCAAAGAAAAAGGCAAGTGTCATGATTTGGCAAGTAACGATTAAGTTAGCGTTTACTCCATACGTAAAGTAGGCGCTCGGCGCTTGATTCATGATGTACTGGAGCATCATGTGAGCGTGATAAAATGCTTTATGTATAGAGTAAACTCTAACGCTGAACAAAGTGTGCCCCGCCTGGAAAATGCCAGTGTTATGACCAGCCAGGTCAACAGATTTGACCCCGTGTGACTTTTTTTGTGGGGTGAGGTGTAACGGCGAGTATACGTTGAAGAGGCCCAAGTCAAATAATAAGAGCATTTTGATGAACTTAAAAGTGAAAACTTGTGATGGGAAATATCGAAGGAAACATTCATGTAAATTAATTAATAAGCATGAGAAATGGACTCCATTAATTAGGTATGTTTTTTTGATTCCAATCATTGTACATAATAGTAGTTTATGCAACTGTACGTAATGCCTGATTACGTATAGTTGCATACACTACTTTATCTACACACATATCATAAGTGCTCTAAGATGCGTTCAGAAACAGAGCCTTCTCTTACTCGGCTCTCGACTTTTGCGGCAACAGGTTGTTAGTTGCTTTCATAGCTGCATTGAGTATGTCCGGCGGAGTGCTCATATCGTTATCCGAGTCACTGCCACTCATTATCAAATAATTATCAGTATTATCACAAAGTATTTACAACTTTTCACAATTTTTCACTTGTAAGGCAATAAACAAAAGGCAGGAATGGCACCGATTTGAATTTCTGTATTTTTTTAAAATCATGGACAATCGAATGATGTCCCTATTCTTGTGTCACTCGATATGAAAATATCGTCCGATTGTTACTAAAAAATATACTGAATTAACTTATTGTGTTGATGACTGGCTGAATATTTATAGATACCAGAATAGGCACCCCACTTGAATCTGACAGCTGTTCCAAATTTAAAACTCATAACCTCCGGAAAAATCGTATATAATGTTAACTTTATGTATGTGCCAAGTTCTGATGGTGGGTAATGCTGGTCATTGTCTATTGATTCTGGACGCATTTTAGAGCACTTAACGATATTTGTGTAGATAAAGTTGATTTAAAATTTTGAAATAGGCCTCAATAAAGAAAGTTTCTGTGCTACTTTGTAATTTTATCACGTTTCCCAGACATAATTTAAAACATTCGACAAATTTAACACACAAAAAAAATCTTTATTTTGACGGTCCTAAGCCCGTGCAAGTAAGACGGAGGATTTGGGATCTAGTAAGATATTTTTGCCAAGTCATAATGATAAGTTGATACCCGATGCACATTACCGCCGCCGCTTTTCCAACCCGCCATGCCGCGTGCGATGACGTTTTAAATAAATAGTTGCCAGTTCGTGTGTTTTGCTAGTTATGCACATTGATAATGCGCAATGCGTCCAAATTTCCTGTTAGGTTTGCGGATAAGTTAAAACATTGGTATTTCAGTTTTTTTGTACCTACTAACAAAAAATGCTAGTATTCTGTAACTTGGACTACTATTACGTATGTTGATTTTTTGTACTGGTGAAAAAGTAACCCATGTATATACAAGGCGTCCCACGGCGATGCCACATGGAGGGAAAGTACCTTAAATATCATAGATAGCGTATTTTGCTGAAAGAAGACTATATTTTATTTTGAAAATTAAATAATACTGCATTTAAAAAAATCCAAAAAAAATTTTGCTTTTTCTAGGCATCGATCGAACCTACTAAAACAAAAAAAAAAGTTTCGTAATTTTATTCTGTCATTCGAAAGAATGGATAAAAAATAACAATTTTCCTTAAGAAACATAGTATCTAAAACTAAAAGAATAACCAAAAAAGTTTGGTTCAAAATTAGAAAAAAAATTGTAGTCGGTTCGATTTCCGGGTGAAGCAAGTATTTTTTTGAAAAACTTTGAATGCAGAATTACTACATTTTAAAAATAAAATAAAGTCTTCTTTCAGCAAAATACGCTATCTATGATATTTAAGGTACTTTCCCTCCATGTGGCATCGCCGTGGGACACCCTGTATATACACATATATATATGTGGTCATATATATATGTGTCTGTCAAAAAAGTACCTACTACTGGAAAATAAACCTTGAAAATAAAATTCAAATTTCAATTACATTGGTGACAGACGTCCTTTCAGGACGCCTACACAGATCAAGGGATAAGGTTTAAATTTATCAACATTATTTATTTCTCATTTCTAATACCTACCCTCCATACTTAACTTTAGTGGGTATACCTGCTTAGCCAATTTTGCTATTTGGTATTGTCGCTTATTGGAAAGGATGTCGATTAATTTAACCATACCGATAACTCTTTTCACAAAATAATTATTGCCGAGTGATTTAAAAATGCCACGAAGAAAAAAAACCTGTGACGAAATGGAGCTGTGGAAAAATATTATCCTGAATTACATGCCAAATTATACAATTATGTCACAGGGTGGATACGGCATACAAAAACTAAATCTGACATTTGTCTGTGCCTATGTGTGCGTACGTATATGTTTGTATACGCGCAACTCGCACAATCACGCAACAGGGCTGCCTCAGATATGGCAGATTAACTAGTTGGTACTTAAGTAACAAATTAATATATACTTTAACCTGTACAATACACATTTACTAATTTCTAAGTTAGTATATAAATAACAGACTCACTTTCACCACAGAATAAGTAATTATAACACATCTCCAACTCTAACGGAACAGAACACCGCAACCCAAGGAAACTATTGTTTTTCTCACGTCCAAGAAATATCACTTTTTTAACACCATTTTATCATTGTTACACGTGTCATCTACATAATAGTTACATATTGTGATAAACATTTTCATGTTAGTTTTAACATCTGCTTCGATAATATTGATGATGATTTTAACCAGCTTCGAGTTCCCTCGCAGGCCTATCTTGTGGTATTTGACCCAACTGCTAATCCTAAAAAGCCAACATAGCATATCATTATCTGAAACCAACTCCGAGTTCCCTCGAACTTCCTTCAAGTTCATCACCAGACCCATCTTGTGGTATTTGACCCAACTGCTAATACTCAAAAGCCAACACAACATATCATTATCCTTAACCAGCTCCAAGTTCCCTGGCACTTACTCCAAATTCATCATCAGGCCTATTTTGTGATATTTGACACATGCTCACCAAGAGGATCCTAAAAAGCCAACAGAACATATCATTATCTCAAACCAACTCCGAGTTCCCTCGCACTTACTCCAAGTTCATCATCAGGCCTATCTTGTGGTATTTGACCTAACTGCTAATCCTAAAAAGCCAACATAGCGTATTATTATCTGAAGCCAAGCCAAGCTCAAGCCAATTCATCATCAAGTCCATCTTGTGGTACTGGACCTAACTACTCACCAAGAGGATACTAAAAAGCCAATACAACGTACAACTATCTCAAGACCTCTCCGAGTTCCCTCGCATTTCCTCCAAGTTCATCATCAGGCCTATCTTGTGGTATTTGACCTAACTGCTCATCCTATAAAGTCATCGTAGGATATCATTGTCTCAAACCTACTCCCGAGTTCCCTCGAACTTCGTCCAATTTCATCATCAGGCCTATCTTATGACACGGAACCCAACTGCATACCAAGATAATACTAAAAAGCCAACATAACATTTATCGATGTCAAATCAACTCCGAGTGCCCTCGTACTGCCTTCGAGATCAATCATTGTCAGGCCCATCGGTGGAATCACATGGGCGATGAGCGTTCCTGACTCAAAAAAACCTGCGTTAAAAAAACTGTCCACATTACACAATAAACTATAAAAAATTTGAATCAAACGACTTGTTTACTTACTACTAACTACGTAAAAAACTACAAACTACAGCTTACTACTGAATAATCTAATCTATAAAAGATTGTAAAATGTTACATTGCTAAAAATCAATCCTTATTTTCATCTCTATTCCGTAAACCCGGTTAAACTTACTTTAAACAAAGCACGTGGTCACGGTAAGTAACGAAACCAACATTGTCCCACCACTAATGGTACACGTGCTTCGTAAGAAAGCAATAGCACATTGCATTTTTGATTTGATAAATGGGGACAGAAGTACTATGTAGTATGACTTTTCTGCGGAATGTAGTTCAGTCTATTAGACTAGCGGCCCATGCTGAAAAAAATATGGGTCATTTGAACCACCACGTGACCTATCTAGAACGATATAAGAGCATAAAATAATAAGATTCAGCACTATGCCGTCACTTGTAAGCTGTCCAACTGACTCCTGGTGAGAATTTAAAAGTACAGGTAGAGTGAGTACATTTTGGTCATATATTTTTGTACGGCATTCTTACCACCGATAGATCCATGAAAAATAATAAGGAAACGCACAGTGGCGTACAAAAATTGTGCGCCACAAAGTATGAATTTTTTTTTATTTTCCGACATTCACCAGGGTAAATTTGGCCATTTGATTTTGTACGGCATCTGTGTAATACTATTTCAATACTGCTTCTAATCCATTATTCCGTAACGCCGTACAAAAATCATGCGACAAGGGAAAAAATCGAGGGTTGCAATCCCCTCTCTTTCCGTAGTCCAGGGGGTGATTAGAAAAAGTACGGCTTCGGTTCCAAAACATAATCTAAAGTAGAGGCATCGTAAGAAGTCGATTTTGACGTTTGTTTGCACATGAAGTTCTGTAAATGTTGACAGTTAGTATAATGGAGCAAATGTCAAACTTCATTGTTGCCTGTGCGGAATAGTGATGTTACTACTGTTGCTGCAATTTACCGATACGTCAATCGAAATAAATAAGTAAACGTTTTTTATGGAGTTACGAATAATTGCTATAATAGTAGGTACGCACATATTTTCTAAAAAGTTTGTTATGGTTTCGACAGGTCCTCGCGAGCCCGTGTGCCCGGTGGATACGCGGCTTTACAGACTGTGTTGAACTTGACAACCAGATAAATGTCAAAATTGTTATAAAATCACGTATAATTTTATTTTTCGTAGAATAATAATTTATGTAGCACTACGTTATCACCTAGATGTGCTCTGATTTTAATAAATGGTTTTAGTGACTTTATATACTGTATATACGGCATTTCTCTATTTGGCATACCTACATTGCCCTCTGAGCTAGCACGCAAGTTTACCAACGTGGGTTGGGAGTGGATCGCTGCAGGCTGGCAAACTCGCGTCCAAGCTCATGGTCTCAACCACTGCCAGGGTCGCGTTTTATAAAGTTACAATTTACAATTTCGCTGTTTGCCTCTCTAACGCACTCACATATTGGTTAGAAAGAGAGGCAAACAGCGAAATTGTAAATTGTAACTTTATAAAACGCGACCCAGTTCTGCATTGACATTACTACCAAGTGAAACTACCTACGTATATTGTATATCAGACTCCGATATTATTTGACCTGGCATTACTGCTATTAATTGTTGACCTTGATTTTTAATTTTGACACTGGTTTTGACACTAGTTACTATCTCTCGCTAACAGAGGTTGTGGATGCTATTTCCTCTATAGGTCACGTCCTATCCGTCCTATGAAACATCCTACCTAAATGCGACTTTACGTCATTATGACGTCACCGGCACCAAAGTTTCGCTGCCTTCTAATGATTCTAAGTAAGATTACCAAACACTTTTTTAGTTCGGATTACCTAACACTTTTTTAAATATTTTTTTTTAATGGCAAGTACCAGATCGAACGCCCTTTCGCACTTGACTGAATATTTTACGACGGTAAAATCGAGCGTTTCACTACACTATTCTGAGCTGTCAAAAACGACTTCTTACGATGCCTCTACTTTAGCACTCAAGCACTATTAAAAATATTGCTGTCAAAAAATGATAGTCCATTAGAATGTATATCAATAATCATCTTCATTTCATCGTATCCTTGATTTTTACAGCTGTAAAATCATTTGATCCCGTACGGGAACTTCTTTTTTAACATGATGTTGTAAAACACAATCCTTACATAGTATTGCCGTTCAAAATAAACCGTTCTAAAAAGAATTATAGAGAAATACAAAAGCTGAAATTTTGCAAATTAATGTAAAAGTATAAATATCATAGATTAATGAAATATAGCAATTTTTTACATTTTATCCCTTGTTTTAAATAACATTAACATAGATAAATTAGATGTCCAGCAGTGGACGTCTTTTGGCTGAAATGATGATGATGATGAGATAAATTAGGAAAAAATAATGCCGTACATTTTTATGCAGACCATATATTTTAGGCTGATGAAAGTCACGCTACAATTTTAAGGGTACTTTATGGCCATCTGATGCAGTGCGGTATTAACATATTTTTGAAGAGAACAATTGATAATATGATAAAATCACTATGACGTCTAGCAGAATTGAAACGTTGTGTATATTATGTCCAAGAATTGATAATGAAAAATCCCAGTATCTACAGTTATGTATACTTTTTGGTTTAATTGTATACTTCAAACGTTATTGATACAAACATATAATATATAATTAATTTGTTTCATTGTAATGATGTCAATAAATAAAACAATGATTTTTTAGAAAAAATCTATATATTTTATGACAATAATATATATATTTTTTAATAAATTAGATAAATTTATGCAGTATTGGAATCAGTTACTCAGTTGTTATCGGAATCAACGTCTTCATCGACGTCCGAATTAACTTATCTATCATTTTCTGAAACATAAATATGTATTTGTCAAAATCCAAGTCTTACGTACAAATTTAAGATGTAAAGATTTATTTACCTATGACGTCATCACTTTTATAGTTTCTAACTAGGAACCTAGAATCAAGAAAAGACTATGACTATTAGTAAAAATAAAATATCTAAATGCCGTATAAAAAAAATCACCTTACATTTCGTAGTTTTTTTTTTCCCTTTGGACCAACGAAAATATACGGCATATGAAAAAATATTATCTATGCATAAAATACTTTCAAAATAAATTTATTTCATGTTGTGTCAAATCACCCCCTGGACCACGGAAAGAGAAGGGATTGCAACCCTCGATTTTTTCCCCTTGGTACATCATTTTTGTACGGCGTTGCGGAATAATGGATTAGAAGCAGTATTGAAATAATATGACACAGATGCCGTACAAAATGAAATGACCAATTTTACCCTGTTGATTGTCGGAAAATAAAAAAAAAATCAGACTTTGTGGTGCACAATTTTTGTACGGCACTGTGCGTTTTCTTATTATTTTTCATGGATCTATCGGTGGTAAGAATGCCGTACAAAAATATATGACCAAAATGTACTCACTCTACCTGTACTTTTAAATTCTCACCAGGAGTCAGTTGGACAGCTTACAAGTGACGGCATAGTGCTGAATCTTATTATTTTATGCTCTTATATCGTTCTAGATAGGTCACCTGGTGGTTCAAATGACCCATCTTTTTTTCAGCATGGGCCGCAAGTCTATATTTTAAAATTAGAACTTCTTGTTGTCTTTGTATACCAATTCACGCAACACTTCATGTAAAGCAGTGAAATGCACTTTTTCGGCTTTTTTATTGCCAAAAACGAGCGCTATTTACGGGTCTGTTACTTAGTCGCAACTGAACAAGCACGACGAGCGCCGCGTCTAAGTATATCAGTGCGAGAAATATAACTACTGGTGACTGCGAGTCGCCTTATAATGAACGTCTACAGGAGGTGGTCTGTGACCAGCAAGAAATGCTACCCTTTGTTTACGAGTAGGAGCATATTAAATATCAACCTTGTGAAAAAATGATCATTTCGATCATAGCCCATGATGCATAGTTTTCGTCTAGTCACACACAAAAAAATCAATATCCTGGGACATTTTCACACACATCGGCCTAGTAAACGATACGCTCCATTAAGACATGAGGTGTCGGTATTTTTGGATTGTATTGTATTCAGGGAATTTTTTAGCGTCTCGACATCAAACGTGCTTATTTTGCGTGGTGCCAACGCTGGCCCAGTAGGTACTTGTTGGAGACCTCACATACATCCTTGTTTTTTATCGCAGATGTATGGAGGTTCGTCACGATATTTTCCTTCACCGTAAAGGACTTGTGAATATAATATAATATGACGTACATAAGCTTATAAAATAAAGTAAATGATTCGGGCTGGGGATTGAACCCAAGACCGCTGCGTAGTGTGCATTTTACCGTCCGTTTGTGATGAACGACGATATAATGAATAATACATAGATATACAAGGTTACTTTTTCACCAGTACAATAAATAATAGTAGACTAAAATACAAATTACTAGCATTTTTTTGTTACTACCCCTTTGGAACAAAAAATGCTCGAACTTATCCGCAAATCTAACAAGAAATGTGAACGACTTATTACGCATCTATCGACGTGCATAACTAACGTTTATTTAAATTTCATCGCGCACGGCATGGCGGGTTGGATTACCCTTTCTCCCCACCCTCGTCATAGAGTCTAACCAGCGAGTGGCTGCATAAGCATTTTGTCGATATTCTGTACATGGCAACAATTTTTAACCTGTCACTGTCAAACTGTCATTTAATTTGGTATAGAATTCGTTGCCAGGTTACGTTTTTTTTTTAATTTGCCGGGTTTGTTTGTGCAGCCACTCGCTGGTTGGACTCTACCACACCAACCACACCGTTGACACTTGTAATTAGTGCGCTCATTATGTTACATTTTGCATGAAGGATAAATAAATAAAAATTTCATTAAATGTGGTAATTTTATTTGATAAATGTGATCTATTATCGATACCTATATTAGGTTACATTAAAACTGCAAAAAAAGGTTAAATCTTGATTTTTTTTTGTTTGGCCTTGATGTGTAGCGGCCGTTTTTGCAGTGTTGACGTGTGATCTCATATTCGTTATAAAGAATCTCTCGTATCCTCAGGTAGGTATCGATTTTCGTAGCAATTGGTTAAGAAACAAAGAAATTTAAGATGGCGGCCGTATTTCGCAATTCTAAGCTCAGATTCTTTATACAGAATTTCACGGATCCTCAGAAGATATCGATTTTTATCACAGTTGCAAAATACTGAAATTTACGATGGTGGTCGTTTTTCTAACTTGTATCTTCCGATTTATTATTAAGAATCTTTCATGTCGCCAGATATATATTTTTATCACAATCGAATAAAAACCAGAAAAATTAAAGCTGGCGACCATTAAACAATGAAATCGAATATAGCGTCTCTTTCCATTTTTGCCATGGCAACTTATTAAGGAAAGGGCAGACTTAAAAAGAGATGGCGGGATGACATGGACTCATTTCGTAGTAACTGGTAGAAGCATGCACTAAGCCGTGACGAGTGGCGAGTAACAGGGGAAGCCTTACCCAGCATCAGGCACTGGTCTCACCACGAGCTACTAAGCTATGAACTATGGGCTATAAACACGAACAAAAGATACGCACTCCGGTGTAAAAAAAGATACTCGCTCGGCGGTGATAGCTGACAGCTGGGCGAGTATCGCCGTGTATTATAATTATTATTATTTATTGAATTACTTGTCACAATTTTAAATAAAAAAATACAATATCGTCCCACAAAACTGTTACAACAGTTTGACTGTGGGAGCGGCAGTCTCTTAATTAATTGTTTTGACAGGGTTTTATTCGAACTGATTGTACTTAATAATAACTACCACTAAAGAAGCATTACTTCGCAATCAAGTAATGCTTCTTTAGCAGTCTCCTGAATTTATTATAATTTTGTTCATGTCTGGTGACTTCAGGCAAGCTATTTAGTAAGTATCTTTTATTTACAGCTCGCGGTGAGGCTTAATGCCTCAGCAGTGGGACACAATAAAGACTATAAAAAAACTCATTAAGGGATGTTTTAGAACCTAAGATAACAATTTAACTACACTAAAATTAGTATGAAATAAGTTTTAAAAAAAAGATGTACAAACAGACGGACGGACAGAAACGCATTAGATATTCCCATTTCGATAAGGAACCTTAAAACCGAGAACCGTGTGCCATTCAATTATGACTAACTAATTCATGTTTTATTTGATTGTCGTAATGTGGCCAGAACTGGTACAAATGAGTGTGGCCACAAATGGGTAAAAAGTGTCCAAACTGGTTTTATACATTAAACTTTTAAAAAAATGTTCTCATGGAAGTATCTTAAAAGTCATAATTTATATAGCTAAACTACTAAATTCTCAATATCTTGGTACATAAAACTACATATTACATTATTGAGACAAAATTAAATTTTTTTAAATATCCACAACCGGGGCTCCTACCCTATATGAATAAAACCGGCCAAGTGCGAGTCAACAAATATTTCAGCCAGCGTCTCTAATGTAAGCACATAACAACTCAAAATTAAAATTACAGTTAAATCAACCTATCTCAAAAACTGTAAAAGATCATTAATTAATCAAATCAAAAATCATTGAAAGAGTTTATTAATATGCATAACATATTTTTTTACAATTATAGCGCATAGTTTAAAAAATAAAGGGGGAGGACACATTTTTTAAGACTTTGAGAGCTGATATCTCGAAAACCGAGCAAACGCTTAATTAAAAATGTGTTTTTGAAACCTTTATATCATTTATAAATATTAGATGTCATATACCAAAGAAAAACGACCAAGATCACCTAATGTCCGAGTTGGGGACCGAACCCACGTACTCAGCTTTCGCGGCTGATGCCTGTACCCCTCGGCCACTCGGTCTTAGCAACCACCGGTCAAATTTCTCGGGTATATGCAATCCCTTACAAGGCTAGGCGCCTTTGATTAGGTGATCTTGGTCGTTTTTCTTTGGTATATGACATCTAATATTTATAATTTATATAGTATTAAGTAGTGTGACTACTGGAGAAAAATAAAAAGTACAAATCAAAATATTTAGTTAATAAATAATTTGATTTGTGTTTTCGCAATACGTTCTTTATATAATTTTTGAAGACCTTTCTGTTGATAGCTCATATTACGCTGGGTGCATAGAAAAAAATTTACCCCTTAGTTACGTGTATGGAGGGTCCCAACCCCAATTTTTTTTTATAATTTAGTATCATAATTATGAGGCGGGTTATACAACACAAATCATCCTTACCAAATTTAAATACTGTAGCATTTATAGTTTAAGAGTAAATCGGCTGTGACAGACGGACAGACGGATATGGCGAATCTATAAGGGATCCGTTTTTGCCATTTTGGTTACGGAACCATAAAAATTGTGTTGTGTTCCCGCGTAACATATTTACGCATATTTTGAAAATTATGTAGGACATGATATCTGAAGCGCTCGAATAAAAGGTCTGAAAGTTATTTTGCGGGAATAAAAACAAAACTGTCACATTTCGTGTATGCTTTGAGAGAGATAAACTAAACAGGTCCACGGACTATAAGTCTACGCTCACTTTTTATTACGCCCATGCATATTCATGGCTCTCATACGGCATAATATTATGGGAAAACACAGATATCGAAGACCTGTTTATACTCCAGAAAATATGTGTACGAATTATCGCTAATGTAAAGTTCTCAGCCATTTGTTTGCCTCTATTTAAAAATTGTAAAATATTAAAGCATCCATCTACATTTATGAGGTATGTAAATTTGTTAGGGCAAACTCATAATTGTATATCCCTGTCTCAGATCAGTATCTTAGAGCTTAGAGATAAGTTTAGAAATAATTTGGTTGGAGTGAAAGGATCAAATATGAAATTACTTAGCGAAAGTCCACACGCCATGACCATAAAAATGTATAATAAATTAAATGACGATTTAAAACGCGAAAAAAAATCCGTATTTTATAAGTCGATATTTAACTAAGCACTAGTGACAGGTGTATTTTGCTCCCGTCATCCATCAGGCTTTGGTTCTAAGATTATAATTATCTGTTGTGCCCTTACAGGGTATCTGACATGGATTTTATATGAAGTTATGATAGCATGAATAAATTAATAGGTATGAATATGCATGTCCAATTTTTTTCTTCTTCACAATCCAAAGCTTTGGCACTCGAGTAAATCCCGATTTAGCTCTCTGGGCTCCCCTATTCTTAACTATGAGATACCTACAATTTCCATCATCGTCATCCACACAGGCTCTTATCATAAACACGAGTGACATTCATTGATCCCTGCAAGAGTGGATTATCAAATAGGTCAAACTGACACACGGGCAATAATAATAATAAGAATTCATTTATTTTCAGACATAGAAGGCTCATAGATCCTACACCTTACAAACTAACATAAGTTATTAATCTAAGTTATTTTCGCGACATAACAGGAAGACTCTGTTTCGTCGCCTGATCCGGCGTAGGATTCGGCAAACTCCACGGAACCGACGAAACACTACCCCCTTCGGCCAGAAGTCCGCATTTACGATGGTACAAACCATGCATGTGAATGTGATTTTCGGGAGTTGGTTGAGCAAAGTAAATAAACAGACAGATCTAAGGATTTACGGAATATTGTGTATTTATTTATCACAAATATGTGTACCTTGGTCATGGCTGTTTTCGTATTTAAGTATCTGTATGTATCTATCTATTATATATATCGTCGCCTGGTACCCCCACATCACAAGCCTTAATTGCGCTTACCGTGGGACTAGGTCGATTTGTGTAAGACGTCCCAAGATATTTATTGATTTTATTATTTATTTATTATTATAATGTAAATATTTATAACGTCTACTGTAATGCACCATGTTCTTATAAGTAATTTTTCATTCATTCATTCATTCTTTCGTTCATTAATTCATTCATTCCAAATATATATTATTAGTAGGTATTTACTAACGATCACTAAAGTTAGCAGTGTACGGAGATATAGAGAGACAGGGGTTCCTGTTGTATCCCCACACTAAAAAACGGTATACATTACGTAAAATAAATATTATTCTAACAATAAGTTTAGTGTCTCCCTGGCACAATTATTTGGAGTTTTCAAGAGATTTTTATCTATTTCTATATTGCATAAACAACCGCTTTTGATGACAAGGTCACATACCTAAAGACACCACATACCATAAGGTGAAAGTGCAAATAAAACATCATCATTTTACGTGTCCTCTATAGATACTTACCGTAAAATTTCATTTTTTTCATCGTTCTGTCGGTGGTATAAAAATATACATGTACATGCCACATTTAAGCTTTCTAGTTGATACTAAAGGTGCATGCAGACCAAAAGAGCATTCGCTGTTCTATCCCCCACTCTACGAAATCAACGAAGCTCGTTTCGTGTAACGATCGAATTTCGTAGAGTTGGGGGTTAGAACAGCGAATGCTCTTTTGGCCTGCATGCACCTTAACGATCGCCGAGCTTAGCCACGGACGGACAAATAGACACACATACTGGAATATAAGGGACTGTGGGTTGAACTCTCAAATCTTTTTCTTATAATGAACAGACGGTCACCTTCATCATCATCATCACAGAGTTATTCACTTGTCGTTGGAGTATCTTCCAGCCCTCTCTTTCCCGTGCAAGATATGCATAACGTTTTCTTGTCGAGTTTTTTTGCCATGACAGTAAAGGAAAATACATTTCTTTTTCTTTATAATTGTTGAAATGGAAATACAATTTACTCTACTGTAGACTTACTAATTGAGCATAATTTAATCTAACAAGGTCGCAATTCTAACCTAACCTAACCGAAGCCACTTTGCCATAGCAGTGAATTACTGCTGACTTGCTGAGGTCGCAGTTGTATCCTAACCTAAACCACTTTGTCATAACAGTCAATTGCTGATAAGGTCGCAATTGTAACCTAACCTAACGTACTTACATTGATATAGTAGTGACTTACTAATAAGGTGGCAGTTCTAACCTAAGGCACTGGTCTCACCGCGAGCTATCGGTTAAAAAACACGAACAAAAGATACGCACTCCCGTGTAAATAAAAGAGACACTCTCTTTTTAACCGACTTCAAAAAGGAGGAGGTTTACAATTCGTCGAAATCTTTTTTTTTTTTATGGATGTTCCCCGATTACTCGAAGACGCGTGGACCGATTTGAAAAATTCTTTGTTTGTTTGAATAGGTATACCTTCTAGTTGGTCCCATTGTCACCGAATCCAGATCTAAAGATGGGATCCTGGAGAAATCGAGGGAACTCTTCAAATGTTGTAGGCACACATGACATTTTTCATTTATTTTCGAAGACTAATCAAGTATTTGCGTCTAGTCATGAACGTTTTAAGTTGGTGATCTGATGATGGAAGGTACAACTCCTTAGCAATTAGGAGTTGGGGGATAATTCTTTAAGTATAACATATTTCGTGTATTTTGGAAGCTATTTGAGTATTTGCCTTTAGGTGGTCATTCTTTCATGTTGGTGAGCTGATGATGAAAGGTACAACTGCTTAGAGATTAGGAGTTGGGAGACAATTCCTTAAATATAACATATTTCATGTATTTTGGAAGCTATTCGAGTATTTGCGTTTAGGTGGTCATCCTTTCATGTCGGTGAGCTGATGATGGAAGGTACAACTCCTTAGAAATCAGGAGTTGGGGGATAATTCTTTAAATATAACACAGTTCATGTATTTTGGAAGCTATTTGAGTATTTGCCTTTAGGTGGTCATAGTCTCATGTTGGTGAGCTGATGACGAAAGGTATAACTCCTTAACTATTAGGAGTTGGAGGATAATTCTTTGAATATATCTATTTAAGTGTTTGCTTAGTAGTTATGACATGTTGGTTAGCGGTAAGTGATTCTTTAAATAATATAGGCATGCTAAGGCTGTTACCTATAATCTTTGAAATTATTCATACTTGCTGATGATACAATGTATATCTCCTTGATAATAGGATAATTCTTTGAATATAACAACTGTCATACATTTTCGAGATCTATTTAAGTGTTTGCTTAGTAGTTATGACATGTTGGTTAGCGGTAGTGATTCTTTAAATAATATA
This sequence comes from Thaumatotibia leucotreta, assembly GCA_025490895.1. Lineage (NCBI taxonomy): Eukaryota > Metazoa > Arthropoda > Insecta > Lepidoptera > Tortricidae > Thaumatotibia > Thaumatotibia leucotreta. Next base: position 48,250 of record JALPQI010002791.1, on the reverse strand, counting down.
GGCATGCTAAGGCTGTTACCTATAATCTTTGAAATTATTCATACTTGCTGATGATACAATGTATATCGTCGTTGAGATTGCCAATTCTGTTATGTGTAAATTTCAAATTTGACAAAAGAAGACTGTAAACATATGTCATTTGGATTAATTTTTCAGTTCCTGAAATCGTGCACATAACGGAATTGGCAATCTCAACGACGATATCTCCTTCATAATGGGATAATTCTTTGAATATTTAAGGTATCCAGTTCAGGTTTTCTGGCCTATTACAGTGCAGTACATTCTCATTCTAATTATAAGTATTTAGAGCATACTAAATAATGATTTTACACTACTAAAAAGCAAAAAATAAAATATTTTAAAATAAAAATAAAACCGCCTTCAAAAATTCGCCCAAACTAAAAAGTCAAAAATAATTTTAGTTCCTACTTCTTAGGATTTCCTACACAAACCTTTAAAACCTTTTACCCTATTAATTGAAATAAAATATTATGGCTAGGTATCCTACAGATTTCTTAGAAGTCGGTGCCAAGCCAAATATGTTCTCTTCGCGAGTATATAACTGTATTTGATAGAGGCTAGAGCTTTGTAACTTACTGTCACTCCGGTTATGCTTTCATCAAAATGACTGAGGTAGACCATTCTGTTGATAAAAACATAATCGGAGTGACAGTAAGTTACAAAGCTCTATCTAATATATACCTGAATGAACGTATTTGGCTTGGCACCGACTTCTAAGAAATCTGTAGGGTACCTAGCCATAATATTTTATTTCAATGAATAGGGTAAAAGGTTTAAAGGTTTGTGTAGGAAATCCTAAGAAGTAGGAACTAAAATTATTTTTGACTTTTTAGTTTGGGCGAATTTTTAAGGCGGTTTTATTTTTATTTTAAAATATTTTATATTTACACAGGAGTGCGTATCTTTTGTTCGTGTTTGTAGCTGATAGTTCATAGCTTAGTAGCTCGCGGTGAGACCGATGCCTTACCTAACCCACTTTGTCCTACCCAGTTCTAACCTAACCTAACGTACTTTGATACAGTAGTGAATTACTAATGAGATGGCAGTTCTAACCTAACCTAACGTACTTTGATATAGTAGTGACTTACTAATAAGATGGCAGTTCTAACCTAACCTAACCCACTTTGTCCTACCCAGTTCTAACGTAACCTAACGTACTTTGATATAGCAGTGACTTAATAATGAGATGGCAGTTCTAACCTAACCCACTTTGTCGTAGCAGTGAATTCCTAATGAGATCGCAATTGTTCTAGTGTAACCTTACCCAGTTTGCCACAGCAATAATGAACGGTAGTCAAGATCGTAGTTCTAACCTAACCAACCAATCACCTCATCTTTTTCTTAACATTGTCTTATTACATCGTTATAATAAGTATATGTACCAAACCCAATCTACCATAATAGATAATGCATTTCTGCCTAACGTAAAATATATGTATGTGAAGTACGTTTCGGAGAGTTGTATACACGGTGTTACGTCAGCATTCCGAAAGATTTTAATGCTGGATTCCTGACCATATTTAGAGTCCTTAATGTTAAATAAATTCCTGGATTCGGCTTGGTTTCAGAGATAATCAACCTTTTTTCGAAATAAGTTTGAATTACAATGCTACCACAATGTGTTCTAATATTACCACACCTTTTGCCTGACAATCAAAAAATACGAATAGACCTGACGAAATAACCTGTACCTAAAAAAACAATTGAAATAAATAATTTAAACAAATTGTTGTTACGATAAAAAGTACTGGAAATGTTAAAAAGTATTCAAATCGGCCTTTTTTTTTTGGTGGAATTGACATAAGGTTTCATAATATTTTGTGTTTATTTTGATGTCTAGAATGCATAGTTAAAATCTTTCGCAGTGCTCGCGTAACACCGTGTATAATTATGTACCTATGCCAAAAATATGGAAATCCAATTTCTGCGAAATAACACATGACCTAAATAATAATATGCCAAAATAGTTTCTGGCAAAGTAATATTCTAAATATTGTTTACAAAAATTGATTATACCAAATCTCTTATAACATAAGCGTTTCGAAAAAAAAAAATGCCATATAGAGGGAGCCCTAAACAGACAGAGAGACAGACAGACATACAAACAATGATTTTGAAACTTTACAAAATAAACACACCGTCAGGTGGGCATCAAGTCATGTGGTAATTCTTTATGTATGTCATAAGAAAAGTTATAGTAACTGTACATTGCAAGCACTGCACATCCCCCCGACAGCATTAAATATAATTGCTGTACCCACGTTCACGCTGACTTAATACACTTATTTTAATTACTTTATTCGTTAACGTTTATACGTCCGTAGCTGATACTCTTCATGCGTTAGTTTACAGTAAATTATATCATAACCATAGATCAGTGATTTTATTTATCACATCCACCATCAAGAATGGGGCAAGTGTTGGGCTCGTACGGTAACTTAAACTCAGATCACATCATCAGTCTATAATTAGTCCACTGCTGGACAAAGGCCTTTCGTATTAGGTACCTAAGCATACGGACGCATTAGGAAGTAAATACCCATAATCGCCACGCAGGGCAAGCTGTTGCCCATCATCCAATATTCAATAAATAATGGTCAGTGACACTTCGAATCCCTTAGTTGACTATTAGGGCACCCACGGGAAGAGTTGGGGTGGTAACACTGGTAACAAATGTATTTCTATTGCCGTCACCACACGGCCACTCAACTTATACTCATTACATACCATTTTACAAGAATCAGTTGTGAAATTCAGACGGATGCAAAACAATATTTTCTGAATCAGAGTTCGCTTATTATAATAAGAATTGTTTCCCAGCGGAAATACTCTAGATCTTTAAGTTCAATGGGTTCTAACAAGTTTTAATTTCTTAACACGCCATGTGGACAGCACAAAAAATATTTTAACTACCTACCTATTTGCAGAAAGTATATTTTAAAATAAATATACAAAACCTTGCCTATCAATAATTATGTTTTCATCACACTTGCTGTCTAAGCGCGCCATTATTTGCGCGCGTAGCGGGAGTAATAGAAAAGTGAAATTCCCTAGGGAGTAATAGAAATGTCAGTACGTCATCTAATAATGTTATGTCTTAAAAATATTTTTTTGTTGGCAAGTGTGATGAAAAACATTGTATGCATCACGGTCGGTAAGCGGAATACTAACTCGAGTCATAAAAGCCCTCCGCCTGACGGCGTCGGGCTTCTAACACTCTCGTTAGTATTTCCGTACTTACCTCCCTTGATGCACATTGTACTATTACACATAGGTAAGTAGGTGACTATCAAATTTGCTCAGTGTATTTTACAGGGATCTGTTACGAATTGAAACGGTCTCATGTACAAAAATCATGCATTCAAACAAAGAAAAACAGGTGGGCAGGCAAATCGACAGGCAAACTATAACTTTCAGCCAGGCTATGAACAGGCACAGAGACAAACAGACAAACAGATCTTCTGATTTCATTAACGTGGAGGTTTATTTAGTTTTTAGGGCATAGAGACTTCAAATTTGAGAATTTCGGTATTCAGTTTAAATCAACGTTTTCTTCCGTATGGACCAACAGACACACAAACTTACTAGGAAGTGATACGTTGTTTCCTGTAGTTGATTTTTATACGTATATAATAATTATGTATGTATTATGAATTAAAAAACCCACCAAGTGCGAGTCGGACTCTGTACCATTATCAATTTATCATAAAAAATACAGTTAAAACAACCTATCTCAAAAACTATAAGAGATACATCTTGTCTCTTTTTCGTTTATTAAATACGAGTATATGTATTTTACCATCTCTTTTACGCATTATGAAGTATGAAGATAAGTGTTTGTCAACTATCAATAAATTGTAGGAGGTGTATGGTGTGAAGTATTTATTTCGCTCATTTTGTTAGAGTATAACGTATCTTTACTTATATATCATTGGCGGTGCATACAACACAATCCTCACCAAATATCATTACTTCCGAGTATTCCATTTATTGTTTCCGAGTAAATTGGATGTGACAGACAGACGGACAGAGACGGACATGACTTGACGAATATAAGGTTTTCGTTTTTAGGGTTCCGTAGCCAAAATGGCAAAAACGGAACCCTTATAGATTCGTCATGTCCGTCTGTCCGTCTGTCACAGCCGATTTACTCGGAAACTATAGATGCTACAGTTACGAAATTTGGTAAGGATATGTGTTGTATGAACCGCTACAGGATTATGTACTAAATTGTAAAAACAACCATTGGGGTGGGGGCCCTCCATACATGTAACTGAGGGATAGAAAATTTTTTTTAGTTGTATATAAGCGCGTGGGGTATTAATAGAATGGTCTTCGAAAATTATATGAAGGTTTATACATTACTTTTTTATTTAAGCAAATAGTTTTCGAGATATCAGCTCTCAAAGTCTGAAAAATGTGTCCCCCCCTCTATTTTTTAAACTACGCGATATAAAATTTAAAAAAAAACATATGTTATGCACATTAATAAACTCTATCAACGATTTTTGGTTTGATTAAATTATCTCCTGTAGTTTTTGAGGTAGGTTGATTTAACTGTATTTTTTTAATAATGAATTGATAATGGCACGGAACCCTTCGCGCGCGAGTCCGACCCGCACTTGGCCGGTTTTTTGCAATTTTGGCAACGGAACCCCAAAAACAGTTTGCTAAATTAGGAGACGGTTATGAATAAAGGGGTTATAATCTTCCAAATCACTACATAATATAAAACAAAGTCGCATTCTCTTGTCCCTATATCCCTATTGTATGCTTCAATCTTTACACCTACGCAACGGATTTCTATAGATATAGATAGAGTGATTTAAGAAGAGAAGGTTTTAGGCAGACTATAAAACTTAAAATTATTTGAATAAAATTGTCTGCAAGTATAAAACCTGATAGGTTATCATTATAGGTCCATAAGAGATTGCCTAATCTAAAATCAAAATGCCATGTTCATACCACAGCCTAAAACAAGCCATAATATTACCGCGAGTTTTTTTTCATCGTTTATTTTCAAATTGTTCCAGTAATATGGTTTCTAAACCAGAGCTACTTTACTTTTTATTTTAATTGCGAGAAATTAAAATATACTAATTATTCATAGGTACACAATAACACGATAATTTTAACTGTGACTCTGCTCGGTCTGAGACGCTCATTTTGAGAGGTTGCCGACAGTATGCAGCGCGCAGCGCCGTCTCACATGGTGATTGGTTGATTTGAAAAGGTAATGTCTTTGAGTGGACAGTTTGAATGAAATTATTTGAAAATATTACATACGTCACCCGCATCCAGCGGACTCCTGCGACCTTCACCAGGTCATCAGTCCACCTTGTGGGGGGCCTACCCACGCTACGCCTTCCGGTACGTGGCCGCCACTCAAGAACCTTCCCGCCCCAACGGGTGGCGCAGGACCGGTCATTGTGGCAATCTTTGGGAGAGGCCTATGTTCAGCAGTGGACGTCTTTCGGCTGATATGATGATGATGATGATGATTACATACGTAGCTAAAACTTTAGTATTGCTTTGTAAGTCTAATGACAGTAATAATAATATATACAACTTCATTACCGGTATAAATGTAAATATACTGTATTGTGGTCTTATTGTATAGGGCCATTAGTTAGTTAGTTACTTTTAGTTAGTTCGTCAACTTATTGCAGTGCCCTTACAGGGTTGTGTCGAGCCATTACTATTTTATAAGATCTTTTGTACACACAAAGCAATGATTAAATGAATACTGAATACTGTAATGACTGTTGGAACATGTCAAGTGAAAAGTATATGGTTATTGTTATCTATTACATATTATAGATTGACAAGTTACACACCTATAACATACTGAATACTTTCGCTGTCCTGCAATATATGTGTACCTACACATAGATATTTAAGCTACAGTTAGTCTCTAATACGACGACATTAGGTTCATATGATATGAATTCCATAATGAATTATACAACTCTAAAAGTAGTAAACACTCACTGAGCATTAGTTGCACAAATAATTGGGGTTTGATTGGTGGAATCTGATGTTTCAGGCTCGTGAGTTTGGTCGGTCTTATCCCGCCAAGCTGCTATCCTCCTGAAATTGTCACATTGGTGAATTTAATTTATTATACCTATTGAAATTAATAATAACTGACAAAGTTCGTGTCGCAATTGGCAATAGAATAATATGTATATCTACTACAGAATCATTTGAATCGTTACCTAACACAAAGATTAGCTGGCAAATGTGAGAGTAAAATGTGAGAGTGTCATAAATATAGAAGAAAAAATGTTCAGAAAAAATAAACTCTTATCGCAGTACACGTGTGTACAGTTGTACTTATTAAATAGGTGTTTTAACTATTACGCTTCAAATTTTAAATTTTCGCTACGGCGAGATACTTACTATGTGGTGCCATGGTGAAGGAGTAACCCCGCTTCTACTCGACGCTTTTTCTTCCCCCCCCCCCAGACCAACGGTGTTTTCGGTACTCATTTTTATTCGTTCTGCCCATCGTTGTAAGCACGTTTATGATATCGATTTTATTCGAAACGAACACTTTTGCCTTGACTTGTGGAACAAAATTGCAAAATGTTGACTCATAGATGACATTGACTTTGCTGTGACAAATGAACAAAATATTTTATGACCACTTACCAAAAAGTATTTTACGCGTCCATTTAAATTAAAGTCGTCAGCCTCGGTAGCCGAGTTAGTTGTGACCCTATCTATGAAGCTGGAGGTTCCGGGTTCGAATCCCAGTGAAAGCATTATTTTGTGTATTTTTTTTATCACAAATATTTGTTCCTTGATCGTGGCTATCTATGTGTTTAAGTATCTGTATGTAGTTACATGATATGTATCATCGCTTATTTCTTATTACCCACAACACAAGCCTTAATTTAAGCTTAAGATGTCCCGATATATTTATTTGTTTATTATTATTATTAATTTATAGCCACTTATTTTATTTATTACCTCTCAGATATTAATTAGTACCTATCATATTAATGTGCTCCTTTCTTCCAAACTGTTGTACAAGTTACGCTAAATGAAAATTAAAGTGAGCATCATAGTTAGATACAAAAGTAGCTACCTAACTACCTACTGGCTGTAATTCATAAAAAATACTGACCGATATATTGTATTTTGAGATCCGACCTGGCGAATCGAGGGATAAAATTTTACCGGATATTTTATTTGATAAAAACAATAACAACATACCTATTTTATGAATTACGCTTACTTTTAATAATCCATCTATTGACCGAATATATTACTAATTCGTGAGGTCATTTAACTAGCAGTTTTAAAGTGACATCTGTGATGGATATGGTTAAACTTACCTTGTCATCTGCCTCCATGTTAGTTTTCATGGATAGTATTATTCACGCACATATACAAAGGCAAAGAGCGAAATTGTATCAATTTTCAAATTGATAATTCAGAAATACTATACCACTTTTTGGACATTTTTTTACATACGCGCTATCTACGGGATACGTACAACTTACTATCAAGGTTCAAAATTACAAATAGTCCACTAATTAACAGCGTTAATGTCAACAAATTTGTATGAAAATCGCACGGGGACATCCACCTTAACTGGAGTGAGATAGATGGTTCAAATTATGATTTTCGAAGCGTGCGGTTGGTCTACTGACGCCAAACACTGAAAAAGTTTTATGCCAATGAGATACACAACAATATTGAGTATCTCTATTTTTGTATCGTATGTTGTATAAGATAAAATCGCTGGTGACTTCGCTAACTATCTCGAAGCCACGATTTTTTCCTAAAATTGTTAATAGATCGATTGCTAGTGTAAGTATTGTAACTTGTTAACCTTTTTGACGCCACGTCAAATATAAAAGCTGTCACTGACACGCCACATCAACAAAATGTACAACTAAAATTGAATTTTACGCACATGCGTGTAGGTCTATATTGCCATGTGCACCAAGACTTATATATGGGTCTATGGCGTTGAACTTGCAGAGCCAATATATCAGTCGTTGGGCGTCCAAAAGGTTAATCTTTAAAAATGAAATATTTAAAAGAATATGTAGTTTTATTATTTTATTTATCATAAATGGAAGGCGTTGTAGAAAATATATTATTAAATATATTTCTTAATATTTATGCTATTATCACCATCATCATCATATCAGCCGAAAGACGTCCACTGCTGAACATAAGCCTCCACCAAAGATTGTTACAATGACCGATCCTGTGCCACCTGCATCCATTGGACTCCTGCGACCTTCACCAAGTCTTCTGTCCACCTTGTGGGGGGCCTACCCACACTGCGCCTTCCCGTACGTTATGTTATGTCAATATTATGGATTTAGATATAGATCCAGAGTTAACCTGTATATTTGCGATTTTTTCAACCTATAAAGAGTTAACGCGATTTTATAAAACAAAACATAAGATTGCCTCTTACAACAAATTTTATCAAAGCCCAGCATGTCTCGTTAGCTTAATGATTACGAAATACGAATTAAGCCGGAAATTTAAAGACACAGCAGAGTTCTTGCCAAGGCCCGAGTGTCCCACTTCAGCTAGTACTTGGACTCGGTACAATGGGGTGTGTTTAATTTATGATTTTAACCCAGATTTTGAAGCGCTTTTAAAGGCATTTAAAAAAAATGCACAATGATATTGCTTTATTACATCATCGCGATATTCGATACTTCAATTATTATGAATACTCGTTAGTATTTAGCAGGGTTGTAATCTGATTATCTCGTGTAATCCAAATTTCAAACTTCATATTTAAATTATGTGATTGAAAGAAGTAACCAAATTATGAATATTGGATGTCATATACCAACGAAAAAACGACCAAGATCACCAACGTCTAAATGGAAATCAAACCCACGTGCTCAGCTTTCACGGCTGATGCCTGCACCGCTCGGCCACTCGGTCTTAGTAACAACCAGTCTATTTTCTCAGGTATATGCAATCCCTTACAAGGCTAGGCGCCTTTGACCAAACTCTAAGGGCAAACACTACATGCATACACATAGGTCAAGTGGGCAGAGACCTTAAACAGCGTAGTACAGTCAAGGTAAAAAAATATAAATAGATATAAATATGTAAAGTGCAAAAAATATATGTACGCATACATAACCTTATAGTACCAGTAACAGGGTACAGAATACACACGTTTCACACTTTGTTTGAATCAATATCTTTTACTTTGACTGTACCTGTCACCTATGATAATATTCAATTATGTAATAAATTGTTTTCATGCTCTTTACGTGCGAGTGTTAAATTTATTGTCTATTTTGTATTTAATCTACTTTAAGCTTTAAGCGTTATCTTTTGAATCGCAAACGATTTTATGACTCTACTTTTAATTATGCATTACGTGATAAAATTAATTAAATCCGTAATTTCTATTCGCAGAACATCTGCTTTCATGGAAGGCAATACATTCTGTAATGGAAGCAAAAATGATGTTATCAAAGGTGGTAATATGAGTAATGACCCGTGTAATCGTTTAGGCGTCACGACAAATCGTCATATCACGTGATCTAGTGCCATTTATTTTGGTAACGTCAACCATTATATTTAGATCCGTCACATTTGTATCCCAACAACCAAGGGATTACGGGCTCTGAGGGATCATTTTGTACTGGACAATCGCATCTATCATTAATGCTGCGAGTATCGTTTTGGATATAAATGAATGGAACTCTATGGGCTTCGGTTTATGTACGAATTTAGTTTGATGAGTGGTAATTGTCCAGTCAGGGCGAAGCTTTTCTTTTGTATGTGATTAATCGCTTATTCCTTTTATTGGATTATTATATGTCTCAATTATAGCATATAAAAGGAATTGAGCTCAGTATCTTACTAATTATTATAAATCCGTATTACTACTTTGCAACATAATTCATGAAGTGTCGTTCAAAATGGTAAGTAAATATTAGACAAACTAGTTTTTACGAAAACGACTGCTATTTCATTTACAGTGATCAGAATTCTGGTAGCATTGTTGAGTAGTAATAGGAACTTATAATTTTATCAACTACCGATAGTCATAATTATATCGATAATTTACAGAACGAGATTAAAAGTAGAGTTAACCTTTTTGCCGCCACGTCAAATACAAAAGCTGTCACTCGGACACCACGTCAAAAAATGTCAAATCTGAATTTAAACTATACGCACGTGCGTATAAGTTTATATTGCCTGTGGACCAGGACTTCTATATCGGTCCTTGGCGGTGAACCTGCGTTGCCAATGTATCGGTCGTTGGCGTCCAAAAGGTTAAACAGGGTCCATATTGGCACTTATACAATTTTTTCTTCGAATATTTTTACTAATACCGTTTTTTCCTCATAATCATCATTACTCCGAAAATTTTATCTCATACTTTTTTTCTTACTAAAAATTATACTTCTACCTACAGTGTTCATACCGATTTTTATTTCGAAATTTTATCCTCCTAAAGTCGTCGAGTAGATTAATCTATACTCATAAAGTTATTTGAAAAAATTGTTTATTTATAAACATTTTCCCATTAGGTTCACTCTGTTGTGGTATAATTATTTTATGAATAACATAAACTATGTAGTCATAATGGGCTTTTTGCAGAAACTGTTGTGGCATACTCAACTTTAGCATATTTCTTTGTGGCAAATTTCGAGTTGTTCGAATATTATTCGAGCACAATTTCGATGCTCCTATTTATGATGAGGCATAATCTGGATGTGCATAAAAACTATCGGCATAATTTGTTTTAGCATAACAGAGAAGGAATAATTACAACCTCTCAATATAATCGAGGTAGTAGTAATATTCTGTACGTTACTTACTGTGTTACTGAGCTGAGTACTTTCTAGGTTGCTAAAAAAAAATAACCTCGAAGACTAAGGCGGGAGCTCCCGCCTTAGTCTTCTAACCTAAGCTATCCGAGTCGGATCTGCCCCGGAAGGTTTTGTTCGCTCGCTTCGCTCGCTCACTGCAGAAATTTTCACCCTCACAGCAAATTCTGCCTGATGAAAAAGGCAAGTTTCGAACATGTGGCTACATGCCCAAAAAAAAATGCAAATCTAATTTCTGTCTTATAACACTCGGCGAAAATAATGATATGCCAAGATAGTTTCGGACAAAATAATATTCGAAATATTGTTATTCAAGCCGAGTGATGTTTCTGTCTCATTATTCATTAAGTTGATGCCAAAATAGATTATACCAAGTCTGTTATGTCCTAAGCGTTTCGGACAAAAAAAGATTAGAGGGAACCCGTTTAGTGCAGTACCTACTCTGCCACAACCTGATTTGTGCAGGTAGCTAGTTTATAGTAATAGTACGATTTATATTTAATTAAACAAAAATAATTCATACATTAAACCAGTACAGATAAAAATAAATACCTATAACATTAGAATATATAGCATAAAATAAGTATAGTGAAAAATTATATAAACATAAAAGTTAGTACTAAAAATATGTATGAAAAACAATATTATGAACATAAATAATTCTATGTGATGATAATTATGAACAAAGATTATTCTAAATACCGATCATTATGAAGTTAAATTGTATAAGAAAAATTTTCGGAGTTCTAATAATCTAAGTTGCAATTTTATAAATACTTTGGCGCACCCGGTTAAACAACATTACATGTTATATAACAAGCATTAGCAATTCTAGTTGCAATTTGTTTGAAAAATGTTTAGAACAAATTACATTAGAAAGCCACAAATTACATAAAAGAAAAAAAACCCTAAAAATTTATGACATTTTGATTATGAAAAATGATGATTTTTAGGAATTTATGGGCTAATTGAAATGGACTTACTCGTGGCCACAGACTAGACCAGGGCAAAGACGCGGCCTATGATGGAGGGAGTTTGCCCAGAAGGTGCCTCTTATTTTTTTACGCTTGTGGTGCAGGTAACAATTCTGTTTCAATATAATCTGAATATCTTCAAAGCAAGAGTGAATAGGTATCTCATAGATAAGCGTGCTCCACCGTAGACTGCATCATCACTTACCAGGAGGTATGATCGTGGTCAAACGTCTACCTATTATGATTTAAAAAAATGCCTCATTACGTCTCACATGCATTTTATTATAAACATGAATATTCAAATCTATTACAAATATACAGAAGCGTGTAACCAAACAACGTCCCATAGGCTTTTCGTCGTTTGACACCATTATTACGCAAATTCCTTCCGATTCTGAGCTTGGATTCGTTCCTCAAAGCAAAAAATGGTAATATAGAGTCAATTGTTTTCTTGCACGTAGGTAAAATGTGTTCCTTCGGCAAAGCGAACCCGTAGACGCCCTCGTCAGGCAGTTCAATAGTCACCGCATAACTGTAAATAAGTGTAAAATTAACATTCCCTGACAAAAATCGCTGCCGTATTGGGATCTTTTAACTTACACAGGGTGTTTTTGTCTGTTTGCGTTAAATTTAACGGAAGCTTATTTAGATCAGGTATAATTTTAATTTCTCTAAGAAACTAATGTCTTAACTCTGACTGTTATTGAGTTATTTCAAAAAAGTTTAATGTCGGAAGAAGTTTAGGTACTGTAAACTTTAATACATCTTATTTTTACTTATTTGATTTGTACCGTCTTGAATTTTAATTTAATCGTAAGGTTCTCTCACACTTAACATTTCATTTATTATGTATAAAAACAAAAAAAAATATGTTTCGTATTTGACAAAACCCGATATACCATGCAGGCAACTTCTTTAACCTCCCAAGTAACCAGTCCAATTTAACGCAAATAAATACTAACGCCATGTAGCAGTTATGGTCAACTCAACTACTCACACACGATAAATTGAATTACTTGACTTAAAACCGGTTTACGGTAATGATTTTATTTCAATAGTCAAGAACTTTTAAATTTAAAAATAAACGTATTTAAGGTACACTTACGTGATATTGAGAGAGTTTTTGGCCCAGTCAACACTTATTCCTGATGCCAGGTAAGCTGAGAAAAAAATCGGAGTTTAATTTACAGCTACATAAGACGGATGGTAAAATATACTAGTCTAAGAATATCCGTAACTAACGTAAACATCCTGTATATAACGTGTTACACCACCCACTGAAAACCTTGAACGGGGTGATTTGGTGGGTTATACTGAACAACTTTTACTATGGAGCTAACCCTGAAATCTAAAAAAAAATTGGCTCTTTTATACAAAATATTGTTATCGATCTGTCACAATGTATAAAAAAGACATTTTTTTTTAGATTTTGTGATTGGCCTTATAGTAAAAGGTGTTCAGTATAGCCTACTAAATTACCCCGTTCAAGGTTTTCAGTGGGTGGTGTAGCACCCTGTATAATACCTATTAACCCCTAGAGTCTAAATTTACAATGCTTAAAGTCATTAATCGATAAGCAAAGTGACATTGGCGTTCCAGGGTTAAGAAGGGTAGGTTAAATCACAACCAATTGCACTATTCATATTATTTTTTATCCCTTGCAACAGTTTCAATTGAGCTACCTTCTGTTCTAGAATATCATCTCATCTCATCTCATCAGTCTATGATAGTCCACTGCTGGACGAAGGCCTCTCCTATTAACTATGCGTAGAGACGCATTAGGAGGTAAATGCCCATAATCGCCACGCTGGGCAAGCGGATTGGCGATCGCAGTAATGTGTCTACTATGATGACGCTGCTGCCCATCATCAATCGTTATCAAAAATGGTCAGTGACACTTCAATCCCTTAGTCGACTCTTACGACACCCGCAGGAGGAGTTGGGGTGGTGACAAATGTATTCTTACTGCCGTCACCACACGGTCAAGTTCTAGAATAAACAGTGAAATTACTTCGACATTTGACGTGTTTATATTGTGGATGTCTATAATACAAATATCTACACGGTGTAAAACGAAAAAAAACAAATAACTTTAACAACATATTCTCAGAGGTCGCATATAATTTTAGATGAACCCATATTGAAATATGACTTTTTTTCTTGCCATAGCCATAGTTATGATCACGCTGGTTTCGTGAGTTTTGACCTGGGGTCACGAAACATTTTTTGCTTCTCACGACTTGTAAAAGTTATTTGGTGTCGTGTTACACCGTGTATACAGGAAACTGTGCCGCTTGAATAGTAGATCACTTCTACATTTAAGGTGTTAATATTGTAGATGTCTATAATATAAATATCTATACGTTAATATACAAAGAATACTTACCTACTGTATCAAAAGCAGTTCCCACTTTATAATGAGTGCCATGGTAAGTCGATGATCGTGCTGCTACCTTATCAGCAAATACTTTCTGAAATATAATGTAGAATTAGTAAATTTTTTTACGTCCATGTTGTTGGAAAAGTTTCTACAAACACATTAAAAATCTCACAGTTATTATATGCACACATACACAAAACAGAATTGTCAAAAGTTTGTTTATTGTATGAAAGACGGATGACAATATTTAAATCTACTTCTTAACTAAAAACTCTTATTTTAAATACTTATCGCAAATAAAGATATTTAATTTAAATGTTTTATCTGAGAAAAGTTTTAATTACAATGGCAATAACTCAGGATTTAACAACATTTGGTACCAATTCATAGTCTCGTAATGTGTGATTACATTTTTAGGAAAACTGGTTAGGTTACCAAAAGGATGTTTTTTTTCTAAAACGTTACAAATGTTACAATGACAATAACACGTGTCACTGTGACATTTGGCCATCTTTGGCATTTTTTTTGACGTATATTGGAATCCGATTGAGTTTTTGAGTTTAGTCACTACTTTCAAACTACGCAACGGATTTTGATGAAATTGTTTTTAATAGGTAGTGTAATTCAAGAGGAAGGGTTATATGTAGGTATAGTACCCGCGCGAAACCGGGGCGGGTCGCTAGTATATTATAAAGCTATCCATGTGCAATACATAAACCTAAATGGGACTTCCCTATGGAAGGCTAGATGGTGTAAAATGGGAGAAACCTATGTCCTGTAGTAGACTAGTATAGGCTGATGATGATACCGGAAGTGATGTGATATCCTAGGAATTTATGTCTGGTTATTCATAGCTTAAAGATAAATCTAAACGCGGACGGAGACAACGGCAAAAGCTAGTACCAAACCGAGAAGTGTAACGCGATTAATACATTAAAAACATATTATCTTAAATTTAGGATGAACTTTATCACGATTGTCACAATAACGAGTTGTATTAATTTATTAATATCGGTGTGTACCGATGGTTGGTTATTTCTGAAACGTCACAATGGTAATGACATGAGACAGCGTGACATTTCGCCATCTTTGGTAGTTTGGTTTGACGTGTATTGGAATTTAAATACGTTATAAACTATAGCCCAGGGCAAATACGCGGCCTACGATGGAGCGAGTTCGCACAGAAGGTGCCTCTTATTTTTTTACGCTTGTGGTGCAGGTAACAATTCTGTTTCAATATAATCTGAATATCTTCAAAGCAAGAGTGAATAGGTATCTCATCTCATAGGTAAGCGTGCTCCACCGTAGACTGCATTAACACTTACCAGGAGGTATGATCGTAGTCAAACGTCTACCTATTACTTATGATCTAAAAAAATACCTCATTACGTCTCACATGCATTTTATTATAAACATGAATATTCAAATCTATTACAAATATACAGAAGCGTGTAACCAAACAACGTCCCATAGGCTTTTCGTCGTTTGACACCATTATTACGCAAATTCCTTCCGATTCTGAGCTTGGATTCGTTCCTCAAAGCAAAAAATGGTAATATCGCGTCAATTGTTTTCTTGCACGTAGGTAAAATGTGTTCCTTCGGCAAAGCGAACCCGTAGACGCCCTCGTCAGGCAGTTCAATAGTCACCGCATAACTGTAAATAAGTGTAAAATTAACATTCCCTGACAAAAATCGCTGCCGTATTGGCCACTTTTAACTTACACAGGGTGTTTTTGTCTGTTTGCGTTAAATTTAACGGAAGCTTATTCAGATCAGGTATAATTTTAATTTCTCTAAGAAACTAATGTCTTAACTCTGACTGTTATTGAGTTATTTCAAAAAAGTTTAATGTCGGAAGAAGTGTAGGTATTGTAAACTTTAATACATCTTATTTTTACTTATTTGATTTGTACCGTCTTGAATTTTAATTTAATCGTAAGGTTCTCTCACACTTAACATTTCATTTATTATGTATAAAAACAAAAAAAAATGTGTTTCGTATTTGACAAAACCCGATATACCATGCAGGCAACTTCTTTAACCTCCCAAGTAACCAGTCCAATTTAACGCAAATAAATACTAACGCCATGTAGCAGTTATGGTCAACTCAACTACTCAGACACGATAAATTGAATTACTTGACTTATAACCGGTTTACGGTAATGATTTTAATTAAATAGTCAAGAACTTTTAAATTTAAAACTAAACGTATTTATGGTGTACTTACGTGATATTGAGAGAGTTTTTGGCCCAGTCAACACTTAATCCTGATGCCAGGTAAGCTGAGAAAAAAATCGGAGTTTAATTTACAGCTACATAAGACGGATGGTAAAATATACTAGTCTAAGAATATCCATAACTAACGTAAACATCCTGTATACAACGTGTTACACCACCCACTGAAAACCTTGAACGGGGTGATTTCGTGGGTTATACTGAACAACTTTTACTATGGAGCTAACCCTGAAATCTAAAAAAAATTGGCTCTTTTATACAAAATGTTGTTATCAATCTGTCACAATGTATAAAAAAGACAATTTTTTTAGATTTCGTGATTGGCCTCATAGTAAAAGGTGTTCAGTATAGCCTACTAAATTACCCCGTTCAAGGTTTTCAGTGGGTGGTGTAGCACCCTGTATAATATGTACCTATTAACCCCTAGAGTGCTGAAATTTACAATGCTTAAAGTCATTAATCGATAAGCAAAGTGACATTGGCGTTCCAGGGTTAAGAAGGGTAGGTTAAATCACAACCAATTGCACTATTCATATTATTTTTTATCCCTTGCAACAGTTTCAATTGAGCTACCTACTGTTCTAGAATATCATCTCATCTCATCTTATCAGTCTATGATAGTCCACTGCTGGACGAAGGCCTCTCCTATTAACTATGCGTAGAGACGCATAAGGAGGTAAATGCCCATAATCGCCACGCTGGGCAAGCGGATTGGCGATCGCAGTAATGTGTCTACTATGATGACGCTGCTGCCCATCATCAATCGTTATCAAAAATGGTCAGTGACACTTCAATCCCTTAGTCGACTCTTGCGACACCCGCAGGAGGAGTTGGGGTGGTGACAAATGTATTCTTACTGCCGTCACCACACGGCCAAGTTCTAGAATATACAGTGAAATTACTTCGACATTTGACGTGTTTATATTGTGGATGACTATAATACAAATATCTACACGGTGTAAAATGAAAAAAAACAAATAACTTTAAGGTGGATGTCCCTGTGAGATTTTCATACAAATTTGTCGACATTAACTCTGTTAATTAGTAGACTTTTTGTAATTTTGAACCTTGATAGTAAGTTGTACGTATCCCGTAGATTGCGCGTATGTAAAAAAAAGTCCAAAAAGTGGTATAATATTTCTGAATTATCAATTTGAAAATTGATACAATTTCGCTCTTTGCCTTTGTATATGTGCGTGAATAATACTATCCATGAAAACTGACATGGAGGCAGATGACAAGGTAAGCTTAACCATATCCATCACAGATGTCACTTGAAAACTGCTAGTTAAATTACCTCACTAAGTAGTAATATATTCGGTCAATAGATGGATTATTCAAAGTTAGGGCATTTCATAAAATAGGTATGTTGTCATTGTTTTTATCAAAAAAAAATATCCGGTAAAATATGATCCTTAGATTCGCCTGGCCAGATCTCAAAAGACAATAATTATAGCGGATTTATGAATTGCAGTCAGTAGGTACCTACCTAATTTGTTATCAAACTTTGCCGCTCGCTTTAATTCTCTTTTAGCGTAACTTGTACAACAGTGTGGAAGAATGGACTAAGTTCTTTAGTACGATATCTAAAATCCGAGAGGTAATATATACAATTACTGGCTATTAATAAATAACAATAAACTATTAAATATCTCGGAACATCCCACACAAATCGGCCTAGTCCCACGGTAAGCTTAATTTAAGGCTGTTGTGGGTAATAAGAATAGGCGATAATATTCTATTATATAATATATAGATTCTCGTACTTAAATATCATAGATAGACACGACCAAGAAACAAATATTTGTAATAAAAAAATACAAAAAATAATCCCTTCGCTGGGGTTCGAACCCGAAACCTTCTGCTTCGTATGGTCAACTAGGAGGCTGACTACTACCTATGTAATTTAAACTTATATGGACGCGTAAAATACTTTTTGGTTAGTGACAACAAACATTTTTGGTAATTTGTCACCGCTATGTCAATGTCATTTATGAGTCAAACATTTTAGAATTCTTTTCCACAAATGAAGTACCTAATAATTTCAGGAGAATATTAAAACGGACGAAATTCACGCAACTGATGCAACCGGAAATGTTCAAACGCATAGGAGCAAGCAAATATTTGTCCAACCAGGGCTCAGTAAGGTCGCATGTAAGTACTTACATGGCTTCGTTTATAGATTTAATAATAATGGCATGGTTCCTAAGAACAGATTTCGATATCTATCACGGTATTCATGGTTTGTTACTTCCCCATACAAAGTCAAAAAATAAAACTCCATTGTTAAAAAACAATTAATTTTTATAAGTTTTAGATATTATGCATGTTTCTTAGTAACATTTACTACCCTAAACTAATAAGAGCTACACAACCGATGTCCAAATGAAAATAACAAATTTTTGTTTTTCAAAAAGTCCTGGTTCGATTCCTGGACCGAGTACACGTATTTTTGTAATTGTATGAATGCAGTTTTTCTTTTTACTAAAATCGATCTCATGGTTCCTAAGACAAGATTTCGCTATCTGTTATGGTTTCCAAAATCTCTATACTGACCGATTTGGGTTGATCACACTATAACGAATCTACTGTACCGGCCAATAATATATCACATTCGCGACTTTTTGTATGAGCGTGTATAGAGTAAGCGGCACATGGTCGCATGTAGATAGCATATTATTTTGGTACTTTTACACAGATTAATGATGAATATTGCAATTGAGTATTTTTAATTACAATGGGTAAAGTGTATATATTGCTAAAAAAGCTATAGTAAAGAAAATATTTTTTTCTACGAAATCCATGCCTTACACAAAAAAAATATTCATATAGGTACACTCGACCAATTGGAACCCTAGGCCACTCTAGAACCATGTCAAAATGAAAAGCCGTTTGAAATGTCTTACAATCTGATTGATAACGTTACTTTGACATGGTTCCTGAGTGGCCTAGGGTTCCAATTGGTTGACTGTACATGATGCCAAGTTTTTCCATGGATAGCACGAAGGTCTTCATAGACTATCTATAGTCGTAAGGTGGAAGGTGTGGAAACTACTTAAAAATATAAAAATAAAGTACTGAAAAAACGTTGTAGATATATATTTATGATTTCCACCGTTACTAAAGACCAAAGAGCTGGCGACTTGCTCGAACAACGCGTAAGTATTGCAATACAACGAGGAAATGCCGCCTGCATCTTCGCTACAATGCCACAAGGGCCAATCTTAGATATGTATAGGTTAGGTTAGTTAGATTTAATTTATGTACCTATATAGATTGTACAGTTTTCCAAATAATTTCATTCAAACTGGCCAATCAAAACACATCACCATTTTCAATCCGTTGACCCTTTAAGGTGCATGCAGACCAAAAGAGCATTCGCTGTTCTATCCCCCGCTCTACGAAATCAACCAATCACGTTTTATATTTTATATTTATATTTATATTAGGACATCTCACACAAATCAACCGTTACGTTTTGTGTAACGATCGAATTTCGTAGAGTGGGGGGTTAGAATAGCGAATGTTCGTTTGGTCGGAATGCACCTTCAGAATCTACTACTTAGTTATTTTTTTTATTTTTAATTAATAATATGCTCCTACTCGTAAACAAAGGGTAGCATTTCTTGCTGGTCACAGACCACCTCCTATAGACGCTCGTTATAAGGCGACTCGCAGTCACCAGCCGTTATATTTCTCGCACTGATAGCTCGCTCGTCGGCTAGCGGCGCTCGTCGTGCCTGTTCAGTTGCGATGCGACTAAGTAACAGACCCGTAAATAGCGCTCGTTTTTGGCAATAAAAAAGTCGAAAAAGTGCATTTCACTTCTTTAAAATGTCCATGTGTTGTGTGAATAGGTATGCAAAGACAACAAGAAGTTCTAATTTAAAAATAGACGGAACTACATTCCGCAGAAAAGTCATACTTAATTGAGACATAGTTAATTGAGCTAACCGTGGGACTAGGTTGATTTGTGTAAGATGTCCCAAGATATTTATTTATTTATATTTCATAGTACTTTTGTCCTCATTCATCAAATCAAAAATGCAATGTGCTATTCCTTTCTTACGAAGCACGTGTACCATTAGAGGTGGGACAATGTTGGTTTCGTTAATTACCGTGACCACGTGCTTTGTTTTAAGTAAGTTTAACCAGGTTTACGGAATAGAGATGAAAATAAGGATTGATTTTTAGCTATCTAATATTTTCCAATCTTTTTTAGATTAGATTATTCAGTAGTAATCAGTAGTTTGTAGTTTTTTACGTAGTCAGTATTAAGTAAACAAGTCGTTTGCTTCAAAATTTTTATAGTTTATTGCGTAAGTACGTAATGTGGACAGTTTTTTTAACGCAGGTTTTTTGAGTCAGGAACGCTCATCGCCCATGTGATTCCACCGATGGGCCTGACAATGATTGATCTCGAAGGCAATACGAGGGCACTCGGAGTTGATTTGACATCGATAAATGTTATGTTGACTTTTTAGTATTATCTTGGTATGCAGTTGGGTTCCGTGTCATACGATAGGCCTGATGATGAAATTGGACGAAGTTCGAGGGAACTCGGAGTAGGTTTGAGACAATGATATCCTACGATGATATCCTTTGTAGGATGAGCAGTTAGGTCAAATACCTCAAGATAGGCCTGATGATGAACTTGGAGTAAGTACGAGGGAACTCGGAGTTGGTTTGAGATAATGATATACAGGGTGTTCGTTTCGATTTGCGATAAATTAGACAGGTTACTTGGGCCATTAATAGAAGTTGTCTGGTATATCGGCTTTTGGAAAATTCGATAAAAAAATTTTTTATTTGTTTTCATACATAATAAATGAAATGGTAAGTGTGAGAAAACCTTAAGAATAAAATAAAAGTTAATCTCAGGTGACTGACGGCACATGTCAAAATAAGTAACATTAGAATGTAATAAGCCGTGTGGTGACGGCTGTAAGAATACATTTGTCACCACCCCAACTCCTCCTGCGGGTGTCGTAAGAGTCGACTAAGGGATTGTATTGTCACTGACCATAATTTGATAAAAGATTGATGATGGGCAGCAGCGTCATCATAGTGGACACACTACTGCGATCGCCAACCCGCTTGCCCAGCGTGGCGATTATGGGCATTTACCTCCTAATGGAGAGGCCTACGTCCAGCAGTGGACTATCATAGGCTGATGATGATGATGATGAGAATGTAATAAAGGTTGCAATACACATGTTCAGTGATTAAACTTATTTTTTTAATAACTCAATAACGGTAAGAGTTAAAACACTAGTTTCTTTGAGAAATTAATTATATTTGACCTAAATAAGCTTCCCTTAAAGTTATAGCATATGAAGAAAAACACGCTGTATTATGTAGTGTCGGGTTTTGAGGATGCTCTTGGTGAGCATAGGTCAAATACCACCAGATAGGCCTGGTGATGAACTTGGAGTAAGTACGAGGGAACTCTGAGTTGGTTTGGGATAATGATATGTTGTGTTGGCTTTTGAGGATCCTCTTGGTGAGCATGGGTCAAATACTCAACATGGGTCTGATGATGAACTTGGAGGAAGTTCGAGGGAACTCGGAGTTGGTTAAGGATAATGATATGGTGTGTTGGCTTTTGAGGATCCTCTTGGTGAGCATGGGTCAAATACTCAACATGGGTCTGATGATGAACTTGGAGGAAGTTTTAGGTAACTCGGAGTTGGTTTGAGTTTGAGATAATGATATGTTCTGTTGGCTTTTTAGGATCCTCTTGGTGAGCATGGGTCAAATATCACAAGATAGGCCTGATGATGAACTTGGAGTAAGTGCGAGGGAACTCGGAGTTGGTTAAGGATAATTATATGTTGTGTTGGCTTTTGAGGATTAGCAGTTGGGTCAAATACCACAAGATGGGTCTGGTGATGAACTTGAAGGAAGTTCGAGGGAACTCGGAGTTGGTTTCAGATAATGATATGCTATGTTGGCTTTTTAGGATTAGCAGTTGGGTCAAATACCATAAGATAGGCCTGATGATGAACTTGGAGGAAGTGTGAGGGAACTCGGAGTTGGTTTGAGATAATGATATATTATGTAGTGTCGGCTTTTGAGGATGCTCTTGGTGAGCATAGGTTAAATACCACCAGATAGGCCTGGTGATGAACTTGGAGTAAGTACGAGGGAACTCTGAGTTGGTTTGAGATAATGATATGTTGTGTTGGCTTTTGAGGATCCTCTTGGTGAGCATGGGTCAAATACTCAACATGGGTCTGATGATGAACTTGGAGGAAGTTCGAGGTACCTCGGAGTTGGTCCGAGTTTGAGATAATGATATGTTCTGTTGGCTTTTGAGGATTAGCAGTTGGGTCAAATACCACAAGATGGGTCTGGTGATGAACTTGAAGGAAGTTCGAGGGAACTCGGAGTTGGTTTCAGATAATGATATGCTATGTTGGCTTTTTAGGATTAGCAGTTGGGTCAAATACCACAAGATAGGCCTGATGATGAACTTGGAGTAAGTACGAGGGAACTCTGAGTTGGTTTGAGATAATGATATGTTGTGTTGGCTTTTGAGGATCCTCTTGGTGAGCATGGGTCAAATACTCAACATGGGTCTGATGATGAACTTGGAGGAAGTTTGGGGTAACTCGGAGTTGGTTTGAATTTGAGATAATGATATGTTCTGTTAGCTTTTTAGGATCCTCTTGGTGAGCATGGGTACAAGATAGGCCTGATGATGAACTTGGAGAAAGTCCGAGAGGGAACTCGGAGTTTGTTTGAGATAATGATATGTTGTGTTCACTTTTGAGGATCCTCTTTGTGAACATGGGTCAAATACCACAAGATGGGTCTGGTGATGAACTTGGAGGAAGTTCGAGGGAACTCGGAGTTGGTTCTGATAATGATATGCTAGGTTGGCTTTTTAGGATTAGCAGTTGGGTCGAATACCACTAGATAGGCCTGATGATCAGAGTTGGGCAAAAATTATCTATTTACATATAACCGGATCGATAACTAAATCATCTTTTATTTCAATTACTAAATAATCCTTCATTTGTTATTTTGAATTTATCTAGATGAATGAACTTTTATCTAAATAAATTATTTGACGTTTGAAATAAAAGATGAATTAACTTTACTTAAGTTTACTTCATGAGCAATGTCCAATTGTCCATGGACCTGTACCTAAACTGGACTGAGTACTGCGACAAAAAAAGTGTGACCGACAGAGAAAGCATATTAGGGCATTGCATCTCGTTTTAATTACGGTGACCATAGTAACATTACGATCTATGAGAGTTGACACTTTTTTACTAAAAATCTGTCTATTGTTAAACAATACTGTCTTGAGAAGTTGGTCTCTATCCTGCTTTATTTAAAGTCATAGTGAAAACTCTAATCAAATTATTTATAAACTAAATATTTTGATGTGTGTTTTTATTTTTATCCCAAGTAGTGACACTACTTAATACTATATAAATTGTATGTTTGTGGGAATTAATTCTTTATTTCCCAAATTTCTTAGAAATGTACTTCTCCCGTGGTGAGCTATACGTAAATTGAAAAACTTGGAGGCATTTATAATTCGCGGTTTCATAATGATCCTCTGTGAGTATGGATGTTCTAGTCTAGGGTATTCAGGCATTTGTGAAATTTGTGTGTGTTTGGCAATTTGTGAAAGTTTGATGTTATATGTTGCATCGTTAAAACCATAAGATTATTTCTGATCGCGTCTTTGATTGTTTTGGTAGAACTTAACACTCGTAATCTCAAACAGCAGCCATTTGAGCCTTGGACCGAGCTGTTTCCATATAAATGCCCACTAAATACTGTTTAACTAATTAAATACTAAAATTGCAACCATAGACGTAATCATGCCGGCCCAAATCATAGCCACCCTAATGTGTTTTTTATACAGGTAACTTGTGTAACTGAGACCCCATCCTCTAGGTAGTCTCACTCGGACCATTTTCACTAGTCTCTTTTTATTACAGAGATGTATCCGTCGTGCTCACTGATATTGTTCAATTTTTATTGACTAAAAAAAATGAGCAGGTACTCAGTCCAGACTCCAGTTTAGGTATAGGTGCATGACAATGTCATTATGACTGTTTGACTCATTTTTTTTTTTTTTTTTTAAGGAGAGGAAAAATGCATTACGCATACCACCCGGGTGTGGGGACGGACCCGGGTGGTTATGTGGGACTCCTCGTTACGGGCTGATGGGACCCCGAGTTTACCCACTAAAAAACCTCTCCGTCTGCCGCCGCTGTGCTGTACGGTGGGCTGCAGGAACGCTCGCGCTTGCATCTGCAGCACCACCAACATGACTGTTTGACCTGACGTTTTAGATGAGCTTACTTCAAGAACAAACGAGGCCCGTTATCTTCATCTAGATAATTTATCTAAATAAAAGAGTTGACAACTAAAATATTTGCAATTGAATTATCTTCAAATAAATTCATTTGAGATGATTTTATTTAAAATAGTTATCTAGATAACTAATTATCTAGATAATGCCCAACTCTGGCGGGAGCAAGCTCCTGCCTTAGTCTTCTGACCTAACCTATCCGAGTCAGATCTGCCCTGGGAGGTTTTGTTCGCTCGCTCACTGCAGAAATGTTAATTTTGTCTTTATAATTAAGGATATTATGCATTATTATTGTTATACGTTATGTGTATTATACAAAGTTGTTCTGGTTACTGATATAAGGTAAAATGAGATTTTGATATCGCTTAGCATCGGATTTATGAAAACTTGGTTAACAAATCGATTGTCAAATAATAAATTTGGCATCCGTTCTTCTGGTTATCGAATTTCGGGAAAATGTTGATGTGAGATAGGAAATTGCCATATCAAGAATAACAAATGTTCGTACCTACATTGCTGCTTCGATAATCTTAAAAAAATTCTGGGGGGTCATAATTAAGTGCAACTTAAAAAAAACCTTGTAATCCATGATTACACTAATGAATCCCATGCCTAGTTTAATTGATCGCCCGTATTAGATTTACACACTGTATAGATTTAGAGATACGACATTTCAAATTTGCCCTTCATTAAGTTAAGAAAATAAATGCATGCTTTGAAGCCTCGTATACCCCCAACTATAAGACTTACAGTAATTGTTATCTGCTCAATTTGTTTTAAATTTAATATAGTTATTATCTACAATTACTTTTTTTTCCTTAGCGCGAACGTTCTAGAGCATAAAAGTAAAATTGTTTTCTAAGGCTAAGATGGGCTAAGGTAATCGGTCCCAACAGCCAAACAGTTAAAACATATTGCACAATTTTATAGATCATTAAAATAGTATAGCTGAAAAAAATTGTTATATTTTTTTATTTAATATTAGAATTCTGTATTTTCTGTCATTAAATTTAGTAAATCACATAAAATAGATATCGATTATCGTTCAAAAATGCAGGAGTAGTTTTTTAGGAACGCCCACTCAAGAGTAGTTTGCGTTGGGTCATAATTGCACGGACAGGATGTTTCCATGGTTTACGTGCATTCACTGATATATATATATATATATATAATCAAAAAATCAACATACGTAATATATAGTAGTCCAAGTTACAGAATACTAGCATTTTTTGTTAGAACAAAAATCTGAAATACCAATGTTTGAACTTATCCGCAAACCTAACAGGAAATTTGGACGCATTGCGCATTATCAATGTGCATAACTAGCAAAACACATGAACTGGCAACTGTTTGTTTAAAACGTCATCGCACGCGGCATGGCGGGTTGGAAAAGCGGCGGCGTTAATGTGCACCGGGTATCAACTTATAATTATGACTTGGCAAAAATATATTACTAGATCCCAAATCCTCCTTCATAATTGCACAGGCTTAGGACCGTTAAAATAAAGAATTTTCTGTGTGTGAAGTTTGTCGAATGTTTTAAATTATGTCTGGGAAACGTGATGAAATTACAAAGTAGGACAGAAACTTTCTTCATTGAGGCGTATTTCAAAATTTGAAATCAACTTTATGTACAATGATTGGAATCAAAAAAACATACCTAATTAATGGAGTCCATTTCTAATAGTTATTAATTAATTTACATGAATGTTTCCTTCGATATGTCCCATCACAAGTCTGTAGTTTTCACTTTTGAGTTCATCAAAATGCACTTTTTATTTGACTTCGTAATTTTGGGCCCCTTCAACGTATACCCGCCGTTTCACCTCACCCCACAAAAAAAGTCACACGGGGTCAAATCTGTTGACCTGGCTGGTCATAACACTGGCATTTTTCAGTTGGGGCACACTTTGTTCAGCGTATAGCCGCTGAGCTGCCATTGTATTTTCCCCAATGAGAAAATAACTACGAACCATTTCGTAGCGTACGAGCAATTTCCGACTGAAGGTAGTACGATACGGCGCGCGGGCCCACACCTACGTCAACCGTGGGACTGACCGTTACCTAGTCACCGAGATACTCGAAAGATAACTGCTATGTTGCCAACTCGTGCGCCGGCCTGCAGGTCGCTCACCCCTTTCCGCCGCCCTCTACGTCTTGTCATTAGTGAGCCCATTATTTTACATTTGCATGAAGGATAAATTAATAATAAATGAAAAAGAATATGTCAATTCTATTTGATAATATTATCGATACCAATTATGTGGGAAAATATATTGTACCGGTGATAAAGTAACCCTGTATAGTTAGTTATCCACGCCGTAATAGGCGACGGCGACCCTAAGCTCTGAAATAGAATTCGAGATCAAAAATGTAAATAATCTATGACAATGACATGACATTATAAAGTCAATGTTAAAGTGACATTCGAGTAAATCTCGCAACCATACTTACATTTATACAATCATATTTTTTCAGTTGAATATTGAAATGCAGTTGAAGATTGGGAAGATACTTCAGCGGAAAGAACCTAATGAAAATGTAACGGAACACGTTTCAAGAAAATGGTATTGAACTTGGTGACAAGAAACATTCATATGTTTTTAATTAAGTACAATGTTAGTGGAAATATATTGTTTAATTTTCGACATTATTATAATAATTATGTATTATAAGAAAATTATATTACGAAGAGTGACAACGTAACAAGATTGAAATCAAATGCAAAAAATCATTTGTCAAGTTCAAAGTAAAGTCAATCATAGGCGGATTTTTATTTAGTTCTAAATTTCTAAAATTTTCTAAGTTTGGATTTTTTTTCTACTCAGAATAACGAGCCTTTTCGATCCTCATTAGCAGAAAAAAGTGTCCTGAAAATTACATACATTTTTTCCACTGAGTTACAGTTGAAAAAAGTGTATGAAAAATAGTAACTCGATGGAATTTTTTTTGGGAGACTTTTTATTTCTGTAAAGATCGAAAGAGTTCGTGATACTGAGTAGAAAAAATAAAAAAAGTCCGAATTTGGAAAATTTAAAAATACGACATCAAAACAAAAATCCGCCCTTATAATATATTTTAGAAGGAAGGTATACATTGGGTAAAAGACTTCTACTAAGAATATTTTTCCTCTGGTAATCGCAATAATTGACTGATAGATATATTAAGACACAAGTATACATTTTAGCGTTGTTAGTGTTAGTATTCCAAATTAGGCTTTTCATTCAATAATTATAAAACTGTTTTTTATTATTTCTAAGTAGGCAAACGATGACCACATTCTGCCACAGCTCAATTGTTTTTGTCGGATTCATTCATTATTATATGAAGGGTCCACGGAAAGAACATGTCTAGTCAATTCAAAAAGGGGTCAATTCAAGGAAAAACTATCTTACTTTTAAGAGGATAAGGTGTGAATTTGTCCTGATTTTTTAAAGTACTGGACATGTTTTTTCCGTGGATCCTTCATATTATAAACGACAAACTTCTCGTTTTGTAACTTCGAACTCTTTCTTATATCACTGTTCATTAACAACCATTATCCTTTAGGACGCCAATTACTATGACATTGCAGGTTCAACGCCGACCGATATATAAGTTACCATCCACAGAGCAATACATACCTACAGTCACTTGCGTAAAGTTCATATTTAGTTTTGACATTTTGGCGACATGGCGTCTGAGTGAAAGTTTTTGGTTTGAACGTGGCGTCAAAATGTTTAATTATGAATGCAACAGGGTATAAATGATAGCATACATTATGCTGGTGTTCATCTAAAATAATGTAAATGGTACGTATTTGCTGCTGTGACTTATTATTCAGTAGTATTTTTTTAATAGTAACACATGTCAAGATTGCTTACAAAATTTTTGAAGGTAAGTAATACAAAGTCTAATTTCACAGCCTGCAATGTGGTAATTATAATTTGAGCTGTGTTTTGCCGAATAAATATTGTTACTGAATACAAGTAATGAAAGTGAGCATTTTCTACATGAGTGTCGGTGATCGAAACCGACACGAGTTAAAGAAAAGGTCTATATTTCAACACCAACATCAAACTATATTATGCGAATGCATTATGCGAGAAAATATCTGCATACAGTACCAACCAGACTGTGCAGAAAAATAGGGGAGAGTGGGGTACAGTGAATAATGGTGCACGGTGAATATTTTGCATTAGCTTTATTTATCGCTTTAATAGACCGGTATTCTTTTTTTACGAATTTGCTCGTCTGTGTGATACTAATATTGGAGTAACTAAATAACGGAAGATACTTTCAATTATACCTGAAAAGTCTTGTTCCTAGTTTTTTTACCTCAAACTAGAGACTGTTCTGTGATTTTTGATTGAAGAGGTAACTTTAGTTCACTTTTTGTAATGAAAATGGTTTTAAAGCGATATGTAAATTATATACTTGTGCTGGGAAATGTGTCCTCTAAAAATAGGTGGGACTATTAAGGTATCTAGAAAATTACAAATAAAAATAACACCACTACAACATTTGTAAAAAAAAGGGATCCACTATACCCCACTCTCCCCTACTATGAAAATTCAGTCTTGCATTTGCGCAGAAAAGTATCACATTCTGTGGAGTGAAGTTCAGGTAGAATTCTTATGAAAACTGTCACCACTCTTAGTAACCTCGTATGTCACTATTGAATCGGAACTGAGATACGTACGCACTATCGGAGTATCTTGCAGTCCGTTGGCTCAACTGCTACTTTTATTCCTATGTAAAATAAGAGTGACAGCTGGTAACCACAGTTACCAAAAGCTATTGAGTGGCTATTATGGATCGAATATTCGTTGTGCAGAAAATCGTAGAAATAATAATATATCCTAAAATAAAAATTAATGTTTCGATTGGACAATCGACGTATATTTGTGACCGAGATTATGGGATGGCTCGACTGCTACCGGATCGAATATTCGCTGGGTCGAAAAGCGTACAAACGAGGCCACAATTGTAATTGATCACCGGCACAAACATCACACTTGTAAACAAAATGTAAAATTGTCTTACTTATACTCTGTTTGGTTAGGTATTTTAAAAAGGTATACAATCTTGCACTATCTTTTTATTGAAAAATGCATCTAAAAATCCAAACTAGGTACTAATGAATCAAAACAATGTAAATCACTTTATTCCCTTGTTATATTATGTATATATGGTAAAACTTATTTTCTACTTGTAGTTTTCAATAAAAAGATACTGCAAGATTGTTTACCTTTTTTAAATATCTAACCAAACAGAGTATAGAATATAGAGCAAGAATATATTATGTATATAAAAACTATAATATGTATGTGTCAACCATTCAGCAACCCATTATCTCGATTACATCGTTAATAGTAGCTCCAAACTTTGGTATTAGGTACTATTCGTCATCTATTTACTGAAGTATTCCTACATGGATATAAAACAATTTGTACCTAGCACAGACGTTGATACAAGAACAGACGAGCCGATGAACTTTCGATACTCAGCAGATTGAAACCTATGTTTTGGCTATGCATATATTTGGGCCACAAATATTTCGATTTAGCGAATATTCGTTCTCAGCAGAAGAGTACAGAAGAGTAGGTAGGTACTGTAGCTGTGCCATAAGCTGGAAAGTAAAGGATACGTAATTACGTAAGGTTTTACTCGATATGTGCATTCTATCGCGCTCGCGCTTACAAATAGGAGCGAGCGCGATAGCCTGCTTAAAGTATTTAGTAAAACCTAATGTTACCGATACTTGCAAAGTCATGGTACGGCTACTGTTCATTATATTAACTGTATCGTTGGCGAGTAAGTTAGGGTTTTCGATCTTTTGCAGGCGACGCTATATAGGCGTGTGGTCCAAACAGCTGTCAGATTCATAGGCACTGAACATAAAATATCGAAATTCTAATGGTATTTGGAGGTACCCGTTATAATGGCGGGACCGGATCCTGAATTCGATCGATTCATATTGCATTATTTAGTACTGAATTTGTACTATTTGGTACTTGTTGTAAAAAAATTAGTACCTCTTCCATTTTAAAATTATACTTCAAACAGTCTGGTCCCGCCATTATAACGTTATAATGGCGGAACCAGGTCCTGAATTCGATCGGTTCATATTGCATTATTTAGTACTGAATTTGTACTATTTGGTACCTGATGTAAAAAAAAAATACCTTTTCCATTTCAAAATTATACTTCAAATAGTCTGGTCCCGCACTTACAACGTTATAATGGCGGAACCAGGTCCTGAATTCTGTCCATATTCTGTCGATTCATATTGCATTATTTAGTACTGAATTAGTACTATTTGGTACCTCTAGTAAAAAAAAATCAATTACAACAGGTACCAAATAGTACAAATTTAGTACTAAATAATGCAATATGAATTGACAGAATATGGACAGAATTCAGGACCTGGTTCCGCGATTATAACGTTATAATGGCGGGACCAGACTATTTGAAGTATAATTTCGAAATGGAAGAGGTACAATTTTTTTTACAATTGGTACCAAATAGTACAAATTCAGTACTAAATAATGCAATATGAATCGACAGAATATGGACAGAATTCAGGATCTGGTTCCGCCATTATAACGCTATAATGTCGGGACCAGACTATTTGAAGTATAATTTCGAAATGGAATACGTAAATTTTTTTTTACAACAGGCCAAATAGTACAAATTCAGTACTAAATAGTGCAATATGAATCGATCGAATTCAGAACCTGGTTCCGCCATCATAACGTTATAATGGCCGGACCAGACTGATTGAATGTAACTTTGAAATAGAAGAGGTACAATTTTTTTTACAACAGGTAACAAATAATACAAATTCAGTACTAAATAATGTAATACGACTCGATCGAAGTCAGGATCTGGTCCCGCTATTATAACGGTTACATTTGGAGTTTATTAATTTTATAAATGTATGACGACTAGAAAAAGGTCGCCGAACTGAAGATTGGGCCCTAAATAGGAACTCAAAATGACTGACACTAAACAAAATTACTAGAACTTTGTTCATTTCATCCTTTAGTAGATTGGCTACCAAACCAGCTTCGAAATGGGATTAAAATCCCAATAGGTAACTGGCTTTAAATCGGGACTTATCATTACCGGTTTGTATCCAGGTTTGTACCAAATCCAGATACGAGATGGGAAAGTTAGTCCCATTTCATCCTACCAGACGGGAAACTATATTTCCCATTTGGCAGCCAGCTATCAAATCCGAATACCAAACGGTAGGTACTAAAGTCATTTCATGGGAATTGATTTGGAAAAGTTTATTTATTTTAGAAAACATCATTCTTAATGTAATGGTTTTAAGAATAAATAAACCACAAAATATATAGAAAATTCAATTCACGTATTTATTTTGACAGTTTGTTGGTCCTTACGCCATATCACCGCCCCAGTGTCAGAAAAAATATTAAAAACCCTCACTGAGGAAGCGGCAGTGTGAACATCCAACGATCATCTACATATACACGGTGTTACGTCAGCATTCCGAAAGATTTTAATGCTGGATTCCTGACCATATTTAGAGTCTTTAATGTTATATAAAATTTCCTGGATTCGGCTTGGTTTCAGAGATAATCAACCTTTTTTCGAAATAAGTTTTTCGACGTAACTCGTCATTTAACTTCTTTTGGATTACAATGCTACCACAATGTGTTCTAATATTACCACACCTTTTGCCTGACAATCAAAAAATACGAATAGACTTGACGAAATAACCTCTACCTTAAAAAAACAATTGAAATAAATAATTTAAATAAATTGTTGTTATGATAAAAGGTACTGGAAATGTTAAAAAGTATTCAAATCGGCCTAAAAAAAAATTTTTTTTTTTTTGGTGTAATTTGACATTAGATCTCATAATATTTTTTGTTTATTTTGATGTCTAGAATGCATAGTTAAAATCTTTCGCAATGCTCGCGTAACACCGTGTATATAGGTATATTTGTTAGTTTTACTGACATAGGATCTGTCTTCTCTTTGTTTATTGACCGAGAAAGAAGTCGACAAATCATCCCTTACTCGCCTCCTGTGGAACCAGTAGCCGTACCATGAGCTGCCCCTGCGTTATTAAGGCGGACTTACATAGGTGCTTTCTATACGGCTGGCTCGCCCCAAGACGCGATTATGGGCGGGATGGAAAGTAAGTCCGCGTTAAAAACGCAGCGGCAGCTTATGGTAAGCACACAGTGCCTGAAAGTATCCTTTCCCTCTCTAGTACGTTTTGTAGATACTAGGTTCAAGAAGTACCTATCTACCTACCTTCAAAAATTTATAATAATACATTCTGTTGCAATGCTATCAGACAAACATCTACAGCTAGGAAAACAGCCACTATCAACCATTTGACCATTGCCGTCGGCTATACTAAATAGGTGGCCAAGAAACAAATACCTACATTCCCGTGAGGTTGGAATACAGAGTCCCTCTAGAAGGTTTTTAAATGTTTCAGAGCGGTCGATAATAGTACATTGTGCATCTAGGGAGGTAAGTACAGTATCACTAACGAGAGTGTTAGAAGCCCGACGCCGTAGGCGGAGGGCTTTTGATGACTCGAGTTAGTACCTAGGTATGCCTCTTACCGATTGTGATGCATACACTGTTTTTTATAACACTTGCAGACAAAGAATATGTTATGAGACGAAATATTGGTATTCCCTAAGGAATTTCACTTTTCTATTACTCCCACTGCAATATGCACAAGCAATGGCGCGCTTTGAAAGCAAATGTGATGAAAAATTTTGAAACCGCGTAAAATAGTAGGTATTAGCTAGCTACTGTAACATGCCTAGGTAGTAGGTACTTCTGAAACATGAACTAAACTCTAGGGGGTCTAACTACACTGCATCCTAATACTCCTGAAACCTCTCTGACAACGGAAATACAGTACCTTGTTTATATGGTATAAAGCATCCGAAAATTGAGCGTCCAGCTGTTCGCCTGTGTCTGGAAAATCTTCGTTGCGTTTGTATTTAAGTAAGTACTCGTACCTAACCTACTTTTAATTGATATCGGACAATCTAATTAGCATCTTATGGGATGGTAGGCGAAAATGTAGGTAAACTTAGACAGGATAACACTATCCTTACATATTATGTAATGTAAAATGGTAGTTGGAGACTAACATAGTAGGTATGTAGGCTAACATTTAGTAATATAAATGTTACTCCAACAAGGTCTAAAATCTAAATGTCCGATAAACCACTAGTACATCATCAGTATCGTAGTTGGTAATAAAGCAAGTCGGCAAATGTCCATCAGATCATTCAATTTGGTCTAATACTACGTGTCTAATGTATATATTTCTTCAATCTTCTAACTCCATAGAACTACCCAAAATACCTACACATTTTATTACTTATTATACTTGAGGCCCTAGCACATCTTGTACAACAATATTGGCAGCAATTTGTGACCTGCTCGCAACTTCTCATCTCTTTTGAATCAATGTAATCAAAAAGGGACGGGTAGCCGCGACAAGGTTCCTGTCATGCACGATATGTGCTAGTGCCGTTGATCAAGTATAATACTATGAATTTCTTAGGTCAATCTATACTCGTAATTATATTGCCACATTGTTCCTAGCGAATAGAGCCCCGCTGCGGTAAATACTAGTGTTTTGGGACATAAGTAACTTTCTTTGATAACTATTTTATTTACCAGTAAGTAGCTGTACCAAAAAATATAATACTCTAAAGAGTTGTACATAACGGCGACGGATAGGTATTACCCGAAGAGTACGGGAATAACTTCTTTACTACAGCTGTTGTTATATCTGTACAGTTAAAAGTAGGGATTTTAATACCAAACCAACAGTTGGTTTTGCTTCACAAATATACAATACAATATAAAGTCATTTCCTAATTGGCGCCCTCTAGTTAGAACTTAGACCATTTAGAAAAGCTGTTCTTTTAACTGGCGCCATCTAGTTTATTGATGAGTAATGATTGTACAACTGACATTGGGTACTGACAGGAGGTGTAGTAGTGTGCGTTACAGGGTAAAATTACATAATTTTCTAGTTTTTGCATTATTGCGATTTAGAAGAACAGTATTTTGTGCAGGTTGCTATCAATTTGTACATTAGATTTTTTGCTCCTTGCGCGTATCTCAAAACATGTTAACTCTGATCTTCGGTTTAGCAGAAAATGACGAAAATATGGTGTTTGTGCAATTGTAGCGCCATCTTTTAGCAGATAAGCGGCAGGGATAGGGTCGAATCCACCTTAACAACATATTATTCTCAGAGGTCGCATATAATTTTAGATGAACCTATATTGAAATATGACTTTTTTTCTTGCCATAGCCATAACGGTCACGCTGGTTTCCTGAGTTTTGACCTGGGGTCACGAAACATTTTTTGCTTCTCACGACTTGTAAAAGTTATTTGGTGTCGTGTTACACCGTGTATACAGCAAACTGTGCCGCCTGAATAGCAGATCACTTTTACATTTAAGGTGTTGTAATATACTATATATTATAGATGTCTATTGTATATTGTAGATGTCTATAATATAAATATCTATAAGTATTAATATACAAAGAATACTTACCCACTGTATCAAAAGCAGTTCCCACTTTATAATGAGTGCCATGGTAAGTCGATGATCGTTCTGCTACCTTATCAGCAAATACTTTCTGAAATATAATGTAGAATTAGTAAATTTTTTTACGTCCATGTTGTTGGAAAAGTGTCTACAAATACATTAAAAATCTCACAGTTATTATATGCACACATACACAAAACAGAATTGCCAAAAGTTTGTTTATTGTATGAAAGACGGATGTCTGAGAAGACAAAAAGGTCTACCTTTAAGATTTTTTTTTGTTTTGGGTGATGAGTCAGGAGAAGGTGCCTCCACTGCCTCATCCAGTTTGACGCCTGGGGCACCCAGGGAGAGAGTTGGATGCCTAGGGCTTGAAGCCCATAGATATTTCAATTTATGAGAAAATGTTGTAGGAACCTTTAAGAGTGTTACTTTTACACCACTATAAATACAAATACAAGCTCTCGGTAATTTGTCTATACATTACTGCTTATTATGGTCAAGCGTTTGTCGTTTATCGTGCTACTTGTTACTTTTGCACTTGGTTACTTGTTAGAACCTGACGGCAACAACAAGAAACGAGGTCTTAGACCATGCAAAAGAGTGTGTTGCTACTAAAATAATATTTCACGCGGGTTGCTCATGTTTTTAAGTTGAAAAATGCTCGACTTGTTTCGCTCCATACATGAGGAACTTATTCAAGAGCCAATCGGTCGGGCTGTGCGACGAAGACTGCAGGCCGCGGTACTGCTTGCTTGATCGAGAACTTGGTGCAAGCGGCGGCGGCACTGACGGGGTAGGCGAGAAACTACATTCATTTGCGTCATTATCACCAATGTCAAAGAAAGACTAGTACACTCACCATGTCATCCGATGAGGGGTCGTCCACACTGGCCAACTATGAAATGCCCAGGACAGTTATCCAGCTCGTGACGAAACGTAGTAACCGACGTGAAATTTAATTTTAGTATGAATTAATCTCACGAGAGTTTGTTACTGTTCCAATTTGAATAAACAATTATTTGACTATTACTTTCACGACTAAACACGGGACCTACATAAGACATAAGCTCTGACTGGAACTCGAGAGGCGAAGGTGTGAGGTTATCCCAACGTTTATTTATTATTTACTTATTAATTCCAAATCGTGTTAATTTTGAATGCCAACGTATTTATTATGTAGTGCAAGAATACGGCGCGATATTATAATACGGGCTATTCGACTTTTTTACCCTTTTGGTTTTTCAAAAATCTTAATGTAAATTATAAATATTAGATGTCATATACCAAAGAAAAACGACCAAGATCACCCATGTCCGAGGTGGGGATCGAACCCACGTACTCAGCTTTCGCGGCTGATGCCTGTACCCCTCGGCCACTCGGTCTTAGCAACCACCGGTCAAATTTTTCGGGTATATGCAATCCCTTACAAGGCTAGGCGTAGGGTATTAAAAGTACAAATCAAAATATTTAGTTAATAAATAATTTGATTTGTGTTTTCACAATATGTTCAATCTTAATGTAGTTAAGGCCCTTAAGAACCATTTGAGCTTGAACAAATTCTAAAGTCAAAATGATAGCTTAGCTTACCACTTCATCATAGTTTCCCGAATGTTCTTTCTCACTCGCATAAGGGATGATAATGTATTGACCGTATGCATGAAATGCTATATAATACTGAATGTTTTGGCTATTGTCACTTAGATATGTCGCCAGTGCCGATGTTTCTGGCTCGGAGAACGGTCCCTCGCCGCAATATTCTTCACTGGCTTTATTTGTTTTATCTGCACCCTCCTCTATTCAGAAAGATTAAAGAATATTATAAAAAAAAAATTACATTATATTGTAGGACCAATCTAATTATTTCACCAAATATCTTGATTTGTGTTTGAAGTAGTAACACTTCTATGTATAAATCAGAAATATAAATTAAATAATCAATCTGTGTCATCACCGCAATTTGCATCCACCGCGAAAGCCGAGTTATTGTTGTTAAAACACTAGTCTTGTAGACTTTTAAACCTTAAAGACTCACTAACCTTGAAGGTTTAAGCCTTGAAGACTTGAGCGTTTAAGGTTCGAGCTTAAAAAGGCTTTCAAATTTTAACTATTCAAGTTTTTTATGAGCTCTCAAGAGAAAACCTTCAACTCCCGGGATTAATAAAAGCACTATCTCCCAAACCTCGACGGTCTGAGTCAAGGGTTAAGAGCTCAAATGGTGAGCGTCCGAGGCTAGTATTCTTAAGTATGTAATTATTATTTACCTGTTTCTATCGGATCTAGGGTAACCTTGTATAGTCATAAAAACGAAATTGGTTTTATTTAAAGCTGTTAAGACATAAAATTTACGAATGGAATAGAAAATTGATTATGTGCACTTTGATACTAGCCCCACAGTAAAAAAACACCATCATTAGTAGATTCAGGTTTCATAACCATGTATGATTAATTGATTTATGTACTCACTTCCAAAAGCAAACCCGAAATTTCTGTTCAAATCCACGCCATAGGCTCCGCGATAATTCTTTCTCCATAAACGATCCTGCAACATAACACTATCTTTAACACAAAAGGTCCCATCGAAATCACTCGAACCTTGTTTGTAATTTCACGTGTAATGAAATCAACTCTCACAGTAGTATGTGAATGTGAATAGCCATCTGGGTTTAACATAGGAACGAAAATCCATATATACGAATACGCTATCTCCTTTAATTCTATATTGCCAGAGTTTTCAGCATGTACAATTTCATTTAACAGATAGGTTACAAAAGCTGTTGATATCCACTCCCTAGCATGACACCCTCCTTCAATCACAACTTTAGATCTGAAAAGCAATGAAATCATTGTTAGAATAGGTAATTTCAATACGGTCGATGCAAGACAAATAAATTAATAAATCGTAGTCAATTAGTTCCTTTAAATATGAATGAATGTGTATCGTTGGATAAGTGCCTATTACTAGTGCCATCAACCTATAAAACAAACAAACGACATTTGAGTAAAACATGACGTGATAATATAAAATTAAGAAACCGAACGAAATTTTGATAGATACCTAAGAACTCCCGCTTAAGGAACCCCAAGTTTTCACACCTACTCAATAGCGCAAGGGTGGGTACTGATGTTATGGTACAGTATTTAACTAGTAATAAGTAATAAGAAAGGTGCGTTAGATAATTGTGACATTTTTAATTTTGTGTTCATGTAGGTACTTACCTACCAGAATACTAGCTGACAAAGCTTACCTTGGAAATTTGTGTTCAGAATCAACTAATTCAACCTTAACAGCAAGTAAGTGCCTTTTCTGAAAACTGGTTCCAATTCTCTCTAGTTTCACTTTATCCGGGAAAGATTCACTAAGATCTCTGAGCCAGCTGTAAATGTCTTCAACACTATAGTAGTTTTCCCAGTTAAAAGACTCCATTCGTCGTCTGACGTACCGCTTAGTAGTTTGGTTATCAAAGACACTGAAAAACATCAAATAAATTGTTTCATTTTGTGACAACATACTTATGGATTTATTATCTTATCTGGGACGAATATGAAAATGAAGATGGTAAAAAGTTAAAATAGACAAAATCATAAAACATTTTTCGCTTATGAGGTCGCAAGACGTCATGGGCCATGAAAATCAACAGTTTCAGTGTCTTTATGACACGGGCTGTAAGACTACACGCAGCGTGGTTACATAGAAATAAACAGGTAATTTTCTGCAGGGCAGCTTTGTTTTGCGGTGACAACATATTGCAATTAGATATACAGGTTCAAATATTTGACTGCCCTCGGTACTCCCAAAAATAGCGCGGTATAATATTGTAGGTACGACTTTATCCAGGTTGGTCTGAAAATTTTAGTTCCATCACTAGGTTGGTAAGTACCTACACATTACCTTTGTAAATCGCGTATCACCGTTATGAATTCCATATCCAAATCTCTAGTGTCTCTAATAAGCTCCGCAAAACTTAAACGGCTTAAACTGAACTCGACTGGATTATTAAGGATACTAGGCTTCCTCCAGAATGTTGCATTGTAAAATGATTCCAGCTCTTTGAAAAAATCCAATTCTTCAGCGGTCTTTGGAACAGAGTAGATTAACAAATAATCTCTGTAAGATTTGGCATTACAGTTTATCAATATGAGGAAACTAGCAACCGCAATGGTCACCAATTGCATCATCGCTTCATAAAATTTGTGATTAAGACTAATTTTTATTTATTCTGTTTTTGAAATGTGGTATTAATTGGTTAAAACCTGCTGGTAGCATTACAAACTTCACTTGAACAACATTGATACTAAATTGTTTAATACAATGGTTATAAATTACTGATCTGATTTTGAAAACAAAATTGTACAGCGCCAGGTACAATTTGACAAACAGTATAAAAAGTGACGTGTAGTGTCAAATTGTCATTCTCTTTGTGGTGTCTTTGTGCTTCTGCCTTTTCTCTTTGGAATAATTTGTAACTCCTTTGATAGAAGAGGTCAGACAGGTATTTTGAGTTGGCAACGGCCTTATCTATCACATCTGGTGCGTGACTGAACTCGTCGCTTTCGTATTTTCGATTGTTTTATAAAGGTCTTCGCACACTACAACAAATCCACGCCAACGCGGTAGCAACTCTACTCACACTCACGATGAGTAGTCAACTATTTGATCCACCCAAGATCCACCCAATGGTCACTAGTGGACAATGCGGTGTCAACGAGAGGGCAACTTTCTTTGACACTCATCGTGAGTGTGAGTAGAGTTGCTGTCGCGTTGGCGTGGAGTTGTTATAGTGTGCGAAGACCTTTAGAGTGTGACATTTTTACATAAAATCAGCGTGACTGAAGAGACTGTCTAACCATAGCAATAACAGCCAAAAAAATAGATGAGTAATAAATTGATTTCGGGGGTCAATTTTAATTAAAAATTTAAATTCCTTTGTATGTATTACCTCCAAGGTTTCTAACTGAAGATTTAAATTAAATATTAGTTTTTTTTTTAGAATACGTTTAACTCAGAATGTACATAATGGAAAAATACATAATCTGATCGATAATTTTCATAGCTACCTATGCTTAACCTTTTGACCGCCGTGAATTTTCCATCATGCGCGCTCGTGTCACAACTAATACAAAATATTTTTCATCACACTTGCTTTCTAACCGCGCCAATTGCTTGCAGCATTGTGGGAGTAATAGAAAAGTGAAATTCCCTAGGGAATATCTGCAAGTGTGATAAAAAACATTAACAGTCGTTAGACTCTATCAGATATATTTTTGGCTTGCGAAAATATGACCACGTTTCTCAGTTTCGTTCTCAGCTCGGATGGCTTCCGAGCCGTCGTCGCAGAGACGTGCATATCCTGTCCTTACTTTTTAACATCCTTTTCAATCCTTCTTCGCCCCCTTACCTTTCCGAAGGATTTGTTTATTTAGCTGACGGTAGTAATCACCGCTTGCGTTCGAGTGCTAACCTAACTCTTGCTTTGCCGTGTAATAAGTCGCGTACTTACTCTAGATCTTTTTTGGTGCGTGCTGTGAAATTGTGGAATGGGCTTCCATTGTCCCTCAGACAGTCCCAGTCTGTAGCGTCACTCAAGAACAATCTGAAAAAATTGTGGCTCTCCGACATTTTGTGAATTGGTTGAGTATTCTATTTATTGATGTGTCGTATATGTACGTATATGTATTAAATATTTTAATTATATGTGTATTGGATGTATAAGTTTATGTTAGTTGGTATAATAACAGTTAAGTTTTTGGTATTACTCAAATATATTCTCCACTGTACACGGTATGTTTGTCTATCTTTTGCCTATTACAGCACGCAGATCAGAGCTTGCTTTTGAATGGGACTCATTTCTATCTCAGTCAAACTAAATTGTCTTATATTTATACGACTCTGGCGAGGTCAGCTGGATTGATTGTCTGATATATCAGAATGAGGCGCTTAAAAGGTTAATAACCTGTGCAAGTTTACATTAAATCATACTGACACACAACACGCTTTTTTCGTATTCCTGACAGCAAGCCTTAGTACGGTCAAACTTTACATTAAACTCGCAAAGCATGCAGTATAGCTGCATTTTTGGAATGTTGTTTAGACACCATATGGCACTATAAAACCACATTTTACAAGCAAAAAAAGTTGTGCTAGTTACGTAGTACGTGAAAAACTGCGAAATTTACGGTCATTTTTTAGATTCTGATTTTTATTAAAAAAAACCTTACGTTTTTTGACATTATATGTTAGGAAGCGTTTAAAGATTAATAAATTTCCAACTAGTTGAGCTAACATATATTACCGTAGGTCTTATAGTTTCAAAGATTTATGACTTTTAAAAGTACTCTTTTTGTTTTACGCAGCTAGCACAACTTTTTTTGCTTGCAAAATGTGGTTTTATACTGCCCTGTGGTGTCTTAACAACATACCAAAAATGCAGCGATATTACTTGATTTGCGAGTTTAGGGTAAAATGATGTACAGTCGAGGAAAATGAATGTTTAGCAGTTTAATCGTCCACATTATCTGTTCGTATTATAATGACAAATTACGTCACATACTCATGAACATGAAGTTTTCTAGTTTTATCTCTTGCTGGGTGAAACGGTAGTTCGATTTTCAAACTATATTTGTTTGATAGTCAGATTGTGACAATGACTGGCAAATGACAAAGATACGTCAAACTCAATAATTATAAAATATTGTTTGGATCCTTTCGATATAATATTGCGAAAATTACAACCTAATCTGATTAAAAAACTGCACGTGCGGACTTGGCTCACAAATAAGTATCTGGATTTTGATTGGTCGTCAACAATTTTCCCAGATGAGAAAACGTTTAAATCTTGTATTCGTGGCCAATGATATAATAAGTATATATATCATTGTTCGTGGCAGATTAAATTTATGGCGGCGTATGCGTTATCAAGAAACAAGAAAAAAACGGTGTCAACTTGTGGGACTCGATGAGTGCCGATGGCGTAGGTGAACTCGAAGAGC
This sequence comes from Thaumatotibia leucotreta, assembly GCA_025490895.1. NCBI lineage: Eukaryota > Metazoa > Arthropoda > Insecta > Lepidoptera > Tortricidae > Thaumatotibia > Thaumatotibia leucotreta. Next base: position 5,913 of record JALPQI010002791.1, on the reverse strand, counting down.
AAATGCAGTGGATTATGTTACGATGTTGGAAGAGAATATGCTCCCCAGTGTGCGAATGTGTATTCACAACAGGAGATACCTAAGTGTTCATTCTAGCAAGATAATACACACGGCTAGAATAACTAATACCTGGTTCGATTGTCACCCGAAAATGACTGAAATAATATGGCTGGCTAAATCACCTAATCTTAACCCTATAGAAAATGTATGGGATCGGAATTCATGGAGAACAGAAGCCCTGGGATGGGACCTCTGCACTGAGCTAGTAACTTCCATGCAAGACCATTTTTTAGCAGTCCTAATTGTCATAACATAAACAACCACGGGGTCTACACTCATTTATATAACATGATTTATTTACTAATAAATATAAACGGGCAAATAATTTTTTATTTCATTTCCTCGTGTAACTTATTACATGAAGGGATTGTTTCATAATCGTCAGGTAAGGTTGTCTGTCAGATAAATATAACACTTTCTTTATGTTCATGCATGTGAAAGAAAAAGTGCACGTTGTATGACACATTTTTTATCTGACTATTGTGAAAGTGAGAAACATGCCAAACATTCTTCTTTTAGGGCTGATTTTTCAATCCTCAGTTAAAAGTATTCATTAGTTAAAATTGTTACTATTCTTAACTAAGGTCATCAGTCAAAAAAGGATAGAGCTAACATTTATTTGACAGATACTGTTACCTGCGGCCCTACTGCGAAGAACGAAATTCGTAAATTTCGAGGATTTGTCTCTCTCACTCTAATGACGCCTTCGTTTGAGTGACAGAGAAAAATCCTCGAAATTTACGAATTTCGATTTTCGCAGTGGTAGGCCTGGGTATTGAAAAATCAGTCCTTATGACGCGGCCACGACATTGGTCTAAGGCTACCAGCGGCGAGCGAATCTATGAGCGGGAGCGGGATGCCGATATGGGTACGAGAGGGAGCACCATACGTTTTCCGCTAAGCCGGTCGCCTTAGGCCCATATTAGACTATCATATATTTATCATAGAAGTATGATCTCATATCTGTCAAAATCTTGGATCATATTTTATTTATGCCATTCTATAATTTTTCATATTACACCTAATATCATATAAACGTCATAGGTAATCAAGATGGATAGCGATTTAGCCGCGTTGCCCTGAAGGTAAGAAAAAAAAAGAAAAGCAGGAGGAAACGACGTATTTGGGTTAGACCATGGATTGCTAGGCGATCAGAGAGAGGAGTTAATAACACATTACTCGAAGAACTTAGACTGGAAGACATAAAGTCATACAAATTGTACCTCCGAATGGACGAAGTTGTATTTAACTATATACTTATTATCAAAGGTAGCACCGCTCATCTCTCGCTCATCTCGAAACAAGAAACCACATATGATCATAATTGTACGCTTGCTGTCAAATAGGATCAAACTTCTATGATCATAGACTATATGAATCATAGGTTGTTATTACACTGTCATAGGTTTATCAAATTAATATGAGTATATGTCTATGATCATATTTCTATGATAGTCTAATATGGGCCTTAGACCAATGTCGTGGCCAGGGCATTAGTCGTGTTAGTGCGTTCGAGTAACAAATGTCAAAAAACAACATACACGGAATTAAGTATGTATTTTGTACTTCAGAAATAAACAGTAAAAATTTTTTTTTTAATTTTTTTTTAAAGTATCCTATTGCTGTCAACTTCAATACTTGTCACTGACGTTAATGCCAAAGACAGACAAAGATAGAATTATGCTGTTTTCTTCTATTTGACGATTATAGACATGTCTTGGTTCGTTATTAGTCGCTTGCAGTCGGAAAATGTAGCAAGACTAATTTCAGAATTATGGCAACCTGCTAAACATTCATTTTCCTCGACTGTACGATTTGACCGTACTACCTTTTCACTTGATACCCATATCATGGGGGTGGATTTCAAAAAGACAGTCCAGCCAATCATAGGGAGTCCGCTATATTGGATTTGGAATTACTTTTCTTAGCTAGTCATGTATTGTCATCAGAACTCAGAGCTTGTGCAAAATTTAATCCTAATCAAAGACAGGAAATTGAGCCAAAAAGATTCCAAGATTTTCTTACATACATAGTTCTAAGTAAAGCTAATAAAAGCGTGTTATAAATACGAACATTTATTCAAGATTTAAAATGCAGTACAATAAAAAATATACGCTATGGCATTAGATACAATAAGAGTTCTAATAAAACTCCTCCCCTGAGTTGCATTATCACTGATCGCCATAAATTCATCATCATCATAGTTGCTAGCTTTGAAGAACGTACGCGCTCCTGGGTTTGGTGGATCCAGGAACGCTAGCAGACCATCCAGGATAACTTGGCAAGTGGGGACGATGTGAGCTGGTGGCAACGCTAACCCGTATGCTCCGGTGTCTGGCAGCATGATGGTTGCTACATGGCTGAAAACAAGTACTCTTTAAGCTAATTGGTTCCAGAGTTGGACAAAAAATAATCCGATTACTCCTTCTGTTTACTTTTGTGTGTGTAAAAAAACATGCTCTTGTAAGAAAATGGTCCTTTTCTGGTGGCAAATTAGATTTGATTAGTTCTGTTCTGTTTTGGTAGATACTTTTTTTTTGCAATTAGCTATAAACCCATTTTTTTGGCAGATATTGGTCCGCTTTTTTTTACTGGCAGTACTAGAATTTTTAGAATAGAAGCGCGGGTCCCCGGTCTTCGCGGGGCTCGTAGCATATGCTACTTCTGCTATTAGGTTAATTAACACTACCTACGACCTAACACCTACCTAAAAGTATTATATTGACATGGTACTTACGTGGCGTTTATGGCTTTCTTTACCCAGTCTGTACTTACTCCTGAAGCTAAATATCCTAAACATAAACAAATTAATGTCATATATAAAGTACATAATATAAACTCGGATTATATTAGACGTAGAGGGTAACATTGCCCATCCAAAAAGATGGAGCAAATTACTAACATCTGGCCTCTAATTTCTCCATCCCAAGTTTACGGTATTATAATAATATGACACATTATTAATCTATGTTAGAATGACGTTCATGTATGCAACGAAATGGCTAAATGATCGCAGTGTTTTTATTTAGCATAAGACAGTAATGTAAAAAGTAACTAAATAAATAATTTAAATTATGTACCTATAGGTAATTAATTATACTTGCCTTGTGTTTCGTAATTTGTACCAACTTTATAATGAATTTTATGTTTTCTCAACATTCTGTCAGCCATCATATCGGCTATCTTTTTCTGAAAGGAATATAAAGGTGATCATTCAGAAAATAGATGCTGTGAATATAATTAATGTACAAATACTCAATTGCACTCACTCGCTAAAATGGACAATGGACATATTATTATCGTCTATTGTAATATGAATTAATGTAATCGCTGTAGGGCTCAAAAACTAATTTAATATTTATAAAGTATGTTGTATCTTTTTAGTTAATTATCCTATCGAAATTATGTTTATTTGATTTTTAATTTGGATAGGTCTATTTGACACTTAGTTACTAACTGCGACACAGTTGTAGTTCAGGAAATGACTGGTGCTTACGCTAAATATTAAAAAAAAAAATGGATATACGTTAATAATTTTAAAAAAATCAACAAAAGTGGATTTCGTGGGTAATTTAGTGTAACTCACAAATTGAAATCGAATTGCTTATGAGCCATACAATGGAGATGGCGCTTACAGCATTGACATTTGTAAAAATATGGCGAGTACAGTCAGGGAATTTAATTTCCTACCCATTTCGTAGAAATGTTGTTAGGCATTCACGATGCATTAAGGTCGAAATTTTAATTTTAGTATTGATGTGTCAATACCCATTATTTGTCAGTGTCACTGCACGTCACATAGAACCTCTTTACGAAGTTATTTACTATTCTAATAAATAATTACTTAAACACATGGCAGATGCTGTCAGTGTCAGTCGAGAAAATTGTGAAATAATTTTCAAAAGCGAAATTATTGTGAGCGCAAATGTTAGAGTTGCACCAGGAAGGAGTAGGAATTCATGAAATAACACGTTGGTTAAATGTGATTAGGAACACTGCTCGCCGTTGGGTACGGCGATACAATGCTGAAGGAAACCTTATTGATCAAAGGCAAAATAACCATCGCCCGCTAGCATTAGCCGAAGACCAACGCCGATTAATGCGACGTCAATATAATTTGGATGGCTCTACGACAACAGGACGGTTTGCAGAAATGTTTGACGTTCACCCTAGAACAATAAGGAATTGCCTACATGCAATGGATTTTCATCACAGGCGGCCTGCGAAAAAAATTGCATTGACCGAGGCTCATAAAGCAGCGCGACATCACTTCGCCCGTCAGTAATTAAATCTTGACTAGACATCTACAGCATTTTCCAGGTCTCAAACCGGAAGATTACATTTGTGGCGTGGTCATTCGCGATCTTGGTGGATACACGTGTTTTTAATTGATTTTTTTATGACTATTGTGTTAATTTGTTGCGTTGAAAACTTATTTTTTTAATAAACACCCTGATCAAGTGATTGATTAAATAAGATTGAATGAGATAAAATAGTGTTCTTGTTATGAATAATATATGTTATGAATAAAGAACGTCCGTTATGTTTTTTATTGAATTATCACTTTAGTTAATTAGGTATGTCAGTTTATCGACAGAAACATTTTCCTTTCAGCCTATATATCGGCACCAGCGGCCCTACCGCGAACTTTGAAATCCGCAAATTTCGAGAATTTGTCTCTCACTCTCTAATGACGCCTTCCTTAGAGTGACAGAGAAAAATGATCGATATTTACGAATTTTGTAGTTCGCGGTAGTAGACCAGTGTCTGGATTCGTCGACAATCAAAAATTTAAACTTTGATTCCGAGTTCCCGATTCATTCAAATATAGCAAGACTGAAAGCGATAGAAATATATTTTGTTAGATTTTCGATTACTGTCATCCATTGTTAGCAGTGCCTTGACGTTTTACAGTTCCCCATGTCAACGTTCTTATTCATATCAGTTGCCTAGTAACACAAACGAATGCGTCTGATATGTCAAAGTAACGTTGTGCTTAGTAGATAGCTCTTATGATGACTGTTTGCTATACGATATTGATCCTTAGGTGGGTAGGAATTTAAATTCCCCGACTGTACCTACATTAGGAAGGACAATATTATTTTGAACCTACAAATTCGTACTTAGGTTAAAATAATTGTCTATGAATTTTTTAAACCTTTACATAGAAACTTAATAAAATGGCATTTTTTTGTTAACGTATTCAACACTTTTTCTGGATATCAATATTTTATATACACCGTTCGATAGCGCAGGAAATTTGCAGTCGAACGGTACCTATACTGAACTCAATTTCGTCATTTTGGCGGTTACATTAATTCATATGACGACCGACAATATAGACAGTTGGCGACAATGTTCATTTCGATTGTGCAGGTAATCGAATTAATTAAATAAAAAACAAAATAGCAGTCATACCTAGCCAAGATGCCATTCTGCAATCGTGTACAGTCAAGTGCAAAAATAAGTATCGAAAGAATCCGTTCATAAATATGTTACGACGTTCTTATTACACAGAATTAGAGTGCACTGGGACATATTTTTGAACGTTTTTGTATACCCCTTATTTTGTCTTCGACTGTACGGCTACAGCAGCTATACCATGAGTTGCAGCCACGTTATTAATGCGGACTTACTCGTAATTTCTATTCAGCGCGCTCGCACCAGTGTTGGGCGCAATTAATTACTTTTTGTAATTTAATTACAAATTACATAATTATTAATTCAATTAATAAATACATTTTGTAATTGTAATTGAAACTTATAATTACAATTAATTTTCCCTGTAATTGTAATTTGTAATTTCAATTACAAATTACAATCACTAACTAGTAATTACAATTACTAAAAGTC